>NIJG01001226.1:21326-33092 GCA_002201625.1 Euglossa dilemma | reverse complement strand
TTAAGCATTCGGTGAAACGTTTGACTTCATAGGAATTGTTGTGTTCTCACACGGTTGTGACACTCTATTTTAGTATACTAATGTGATTCTCTAAATTCCAAGTTATACTCTCGATACGGCGTGTTAGCACCTCGGACAGTTAGGCATTCGGTATAACGTTTGACTTCATAGGAATTGTTGTGTTCTCACACGGTTGTGTCACTCTATTTTAATATTCAACCCGTGGATTAAGGTATTTCTTGCCAATACTGTTCAGCCCATTTACTTCCGGAATACATGGATTGAGTTTCGGAATCACAGGATATGTGATGCTATTGACGTAGCTGTTCAACTCTCAAGTAAGGTGGCACCGTGCTCGAACAGTTTGACATGCGGTCTTCTAAGCAATACATGAAATGATGGCACCCATCGCTATAATGATTACGAATGTGTTTCTCTGAACTGGAGATATACTCTGGAAACGGCGAGTTCGCTTCTGCGGCAGGAAAGGCCATCGGGCATGAGGATGTCTTCATACCAATATGTAACGTTCTACAACAGTTCGACTCTGTACGTTAATATGCATACAGTGAACTGAGGTGTATTTTGCCTGTACTGTCCAGTGGATTTTCCCCAGAAATGCCTGATTTGTCTCACCGAATCACAGGATATGTGATGCTATTGATTTTGCCCTTCGTCTCTGACAGAAGGTGGTAACGTTCCCGAATGATTGGAAACTAGATCATCTAATTCATACACAAAATTAAGTTGACCGTCATTAAAATGTATACTAATTTGTATCTCTGATCACGAAGTTATACTGTCGATACAGCGGGTTATTTTCACAGAAGGATAAGTATTCCGTAAAAAGACTTTATTCCAATTGGTAATGGTTTCCGGGGTCTGACTCTCTGCATTACCATACTTACCGCAGTATTATGTACCTATTGCCAATAGTTTATGGAGGCCTTACTCCAGGAATTCCTGTCTTGATTCTTGGATTCACAGGATAGATGAAACTATTGACTAAGCTTTGCGATTCTCCAAGAAGATTGTAACATTCTGGGCCGGCTTAACACACGATCTTATGATTCATACTCGAAACGAAGGTGCTCCTCACTAAAATGCTTACTAATTTGCTGCTCCGAATGCGAAATTATACTGTCGATCCAGCGGGTTATCTTCTCAGGTTGTTAGTTATTCGGTAAGTAAAATGACATTATACCAATTGGTAACGTTCTCCGACGGTTTGACGGCCTGCATTAATATTGAAGCCGNAAATTCTATAAAGGCATTCTTCTTACCCTATACTTTATCTTCCGAGAACATAAGCCGCTGTATCGTGGGTACGTCGTCGTGTTCACATAAACTAATTATTATACATTATAATGGCGGAAACCTTAATTTCAAGTATGATATTGTAGATCGAGTGACAAACTGTTCCAGGACGTTACGACTAGCTTTGAGAGTCGCACTCCTATGCTACTAGCTTCACTTACCTCGTGATTCTGAGAGTCGAACCATTCATTCCAGGAGAAAATTCGATGAATGGTATTTGTACTTGTCACATTATTTCATGGTTTGGATATTAAGGTAGAGTGTCAAACCGTTCTAGATCGTTACATATCGGAATGAACTCATCCTCTTTATTGAAGGCCTTACCTTCCGATAAGCTAACCCGCTATATCTAGAGTATAGCTTCGTGATCAGAGAAACAGGTCAGGATACATTTTTGCGATGGGCGCTTTAATTTCGTGAATGACGCAGAAGACCGTGGATCAAACCGTTCTAGAACGTACCCACCTACATTGAGAGGCGCTCAGATACGCCTATAGCTTCACCTATCCTGCGATTCCTAGAGGCAGACCAGGTATTCCGCGACTTCTCCTGCAGTACAGTATTGGAATGAGACACGCTATTTCACAATATAAATATTAAGGAACAGAGATAGCCATTGCAGAACGCTTATTGCAATACCGTCAAACTTTTTACCGAAAGCCTCACCTTGCGAAAACCTATCCCGCCGAATCGAGAGTATAACTTTGTGTTCAAGGAAGCAAATTATTATATATCTGATTGACGGCACCCTATGTTTCGTGTGTGAATTCGCAGATCGTGTGTCAAACAGTTCGAGATCGATACCACCTACATTGAAAATAGAACGGCTATGTTAACAGCTTCATCTATCCTGTGATTCCTAGAGCCAAATGAGGTATTCCGCGAGTAAATCCAATGAACAGTGTTGGATATTCCCTCCCTTAATTCACGGATTGAATATTAATCTATAGCGTCAACCGGTTTGAGAGCGTTACCAATTGGTAAAAAGTCAAACGTTTTACGGAGTACCATACCCTCCCAAAAACTAACCCGCGTTGTCGAGTGTATAACTTCGTGTTCAGAGAAAGAAATTGGTACTCGTTTGAGTGACGGGCACGCTAACTTGACGTATGAATGAGAATATCGATGGCCAAACCGTTCGAGAACGCTTTCATCCTCTTTTAGAGTCGAACGGCCAAGTCTATTCCTTCACGTATCGTGTGATACCTAGAGTCAAATCAGGTAATCCGGGAAAGAGACCGCTCAAGTTTATTGGCAACTGACACCTTAATTCACGGTATGAAGATTATTGTACAGAGTCAAACCGATGGAGGACATTACCAATGCGCATAAAGTCTTTCCTTTTACCGAATACCATACCTTCCGTGTACATAACCCGCTGCAGGGTGTGTCCTGCTAAATGTGCACGGATACAAATTAGTAGTCCTGTTAGCGCTGGATCACTACATATTTGTGTATAAATATCATGATCCAGAGTCAAAACGTCGATGACGTTACCACCTTCTATGAGAGACGCACAGCTAAGCCAATAGCTTCACCTATCCCGTGATACCTTGTGTAAAACCAGGTAGTCCGGGATTAAATCCGCAGATCAGTGATGGAAATTTACACCCTAGTTCACGACGTAAATATTAACTTGCATAGATCAACCGTTGTAGAAAGTTACTTATTGGTATAGGGTCAAACATTTTACCAAGGGCCCTACTTTTCGAAACCCAATAATGCTGTATCGAGAGTATATCTTCGTGTCCAGAGGAATAAATTACTATCGAAAATTGCGACGGGCACCTTAATTTCATGTATGAATTAGAGATTTAAGCGTCAAACCGATCGAGATCGATACCACTTCCTTTGAGATTCAAATGGCAATGTTAATAGATTAATTTATCCTATGGTTCCCAGAATCAAACCAGGTATTCCATAGCTTCACCCAGCCTGCGATTCCCAGAGTCAAACTATATATTCCTGGAGTAAATCCGCTGCTCATTATGGCATTAGGTACCCTATTTTACAGTATGAATAATAAAGTAGAGAATCAAACTGTGGAAGATCGTTGCGTACAGTTATAAAGCCATACGTTTTAAATAAAGCCTTAGCTTGCGAGAAGCTATCGCGCTGTATCGAGGGTACGTCTTCGTGTTCAGAGATGCAAATTATTACTCTTCTTAGCGTCGGGCACCGAATCTTCGTGTATGAATTAGAAGATCGAGGGCCATACCGTTCCAGAGTTTTTCCACGTTCACTGAGATTCGGACGCCTAAGACAATAGATTCTACTATCCTGTTATTCCGAAAGTTAAACCTGGTGTTCGAGGAGCATGTCCGATCAACAGAATTGGCAACAGACACCTTAAATCACGGTTCGATATTAAAGTTGTTCATCAAACCGTTAGAGACCATTACCAATTGTAACAAACACAAACATTTCCAGTAAGACCTGGAATTCTGAGCGTCTATCCGCTGTATAGTATTGGCAACAGACACCATAATTCACAGTGTAAATAGATAAGGACGGAGTCATACTGCTGTAGAACGTTACTTACTGGTATATTGTCAGACTTTTTACAGAAGGCCATACATTCTGTGAAAATAGCCCGCTATATCCAGATTGTAGCTTCGTGTTCAGAGAAAGGAATTGGTATCCATTTTAGTGACGGGCACCTTAATTTCATGATTGAATGATATCGAGTGACAAACCGTTCGGGATCGTGACCACCTTCTTTGAGAGTCGAACGGATAAGTTAGTAGTTATAACTGTCATGCGGTTCCGAGGGTCAGGCCACTGTATTTTGGATGTCAATCCGCAGTGCAGTATTACCAATCGATAGGTTCATTCACGGTCTTAATATTAAAGTAGAGCGTCAAACTTTTGAAGAACATTGCCTGTTGTTATTGTGACAACATTTTTCCCAAGGCCTTACCTTCCGAGAACAAAACCAGGTATATCTAGGGTATATCTATGTGGTCATAGAAGAAAATTTGCATTCAGTTAAATGACAGGCACCATATCTTCATGTATGAATAAGAAGATGGATGTGTCAAACCGTTCGATAAGGATACCACCTTCTTTCAAAGACAAATGGTCAAGAGGACAGCTTCACCTATTCCAAGATTCCAAGAGTCAAATGAGGTATTACGGGAGCAAATACGCTGAATCCTATTGCAGTAGACACTTTAATTAACGATATGAATATTAATGTAAAGAGTCAAACCGTCGTGAAAAATTACCTATTCGTATAAAATCATTCTTCATATCGAATACCTTACCTTAAGACGACCTAACCCGCGGTAGCCAGTGTCATACTTATTATTCACGGAAATAAGTCTGTAGTCATAACAGCAGAAGCACCCCTTACCTTCATGTATGAACAGATTTATCGGTAGTCAAACCGTTTGAGGACGATCCCATTTTTTTATAGAGTCGAACGGTTAATTCACTAGCTTCACCTATCCAGCTATTCCGATAGGCAAACTGGCATGCCGGAAATCAATCCGCTGTACACTATTGGCAATGGACACCTTAATTCACGGTTTGAATATTAAAGTAGAGCGTGAAGCTGTTTGAGATCGTTACCAGTTGGTATAAAGTCAAACGTTTTACCAATTGCCATACATACCGAGAACATAACCTGCTGCTGCGAGCGGGTTGCTAAGTGTAACCGGAATCAAACCAGTATTCATTGAAGTGACTGACAACTTAATTTCATATACGGGTGAGAATATCCAGAGGTAAACCGTAGCAGGACGTTACCACCTTCTGTGAGAATGACACACCTAAGACAATAGATTCACCTATACTAGTGATTCGGAAAGTCACACCAGGTATATCAGGAGTAAATCCGGTGTATACTGTTGGCAACAGACACCTTAATTCGCGTTTCCATTATTAAAGTAGGGCGTGAAACCGTTTGAGAACGTTACCAGATGGTATAAAGTCAAAGGTTTTGCAAAGACCATACCCTCCTTGACCCTAATCCGCTGTCTCGACAGCATAAATTCGTGGTCAGAAATACAGATTAGTATACAGTTTAGTAGCGGGCACCTTAATTTCATTCCAGAATTAGAAGAACTTGTATCAAATCAGTCGTGAACGTTACCGACTTGTTTGAGAGTTGAACGGTTGAGTCAATAGACTCAGCTATAATGTGATTCCTTAGAGTCAAACCTGGTATTCCAGGCGTAAATCCGCGTAGCTTGGTTGCCGCTACGAATATTACGGTAGAGAGTCAAACCGACGGCGAACATTACGGGTTGTATAAACTCATTCCTTTCACAGATTACATTACATTCAGAGAACATAACAGACTGCTGGGAGTATCATGCTTCGTGTTCAGTGAGAGAAATTAGTATTCAAATTAGTGGCGGGACCCTTAATTTCATGTACGAATGAGAAGATCGCGAGGCAAACCGTTCCAGAACATTACCACCATCTTTGAGAATCGCAAATGTATGACAATAGCTTCAGCTATCCTTCGATACCGTGAGTAATACTAAGTACCTCAGAAGTACATCAGCTGAACACTATTGGCAATGGATACCTTAATTCACAGTTTGAATATCAAAGTAGTGCGTCAAGCCGTTTGAGAACGGTACCAATTAGTACAGCGTCATACGCCTTACCAGATACTTTGCTCTTCCGGGAACATAACCTGCCGTATCGCGTGTATAACTTCGGATTCAGCGAAATAAATTAGTAGACATTTTAGCAGACGCACACGGTATTTCAGTCTATGAATATCAAAATCGAGAGTCAGACCGGTCGAGATCGCAACCACCTTCCTTTATAGTCGCACAGCTACGTCAATAGCACGACCTATCCTGTGATTCCGAAAGTCAAACCAGGTATTCCGGGAATAAGTCCGCTGAACTCTATTGGAACTTGGTACCTTATGTCACAGTTTGTATATTAAAGTAGAGCGCCAAGCCATTTGAGATCGATATCCATTGGTATACAGTCAAAATTCATAACAGTGGCCTTGCCCTCAAAAAGCCTGACGCAAAGAATCGAGAGTATAATTTCGTTACCAGAGATGCAAGGTAGTCTACATATTCGTGACAAGTACCTTAACTTCACGTATGAATAAGAAGATCGAGAATTAATTCATTCGATAACGTTACCACCTGCTTTGAGAATCGAACGGCTAATTCAAGAGCCTCACGTATCTTGTTTTTCCGAGAATCAAACAAAGTATTCCGGGAGTGATTGTCCTTTACTGTATTGCCAATGGACACCTTAATTCACGGTATAAATGTTGAGGCAGACCGACAAACCGCGGTAGAACGTTACCTATTGATATAGCGTCTAGCATTTTACCGAAAGTCTTTCTGTCTGCGAAGCTAGCCCGCCGTATCTAGAGTATAACTTCGTATTTATAGAAACACATTAGTATACATTTTAGTGACGGCATCTTAGTTTCATGTATGAATTAGAAGGTCGAGTGAAACAGTTCGTGACCGTTAGCACGTTCTATACTATTCCAACAGTTAAGCCAATAGCTTCACCTATCCTGTGATTCCGAAAGTCAATCCAGGCATTCCGGGACTTAATCAGCGGATCAGTATTGGCATGAGACACCTTAAATCACGATACGACTATTAAAGCGGGACGCCATACCGTCGTAGAACGTTACCTATTGGTATAGAGTCAAGCATTTTACCGATAGCCTTACCTTCGGAGAAGCTAACCCGCCATATCGGGAGCACAAAATCGTGACAAGGGAAGGAAATTAGTAATCGTTTCAGTGACGGGCACTTGGAGTTCATGTATGAATTAGAAGGTCGATGGTCAAACCATCGAGACCGTTACCTCCCGCTTTGGGAGTTGAACGAATAAGTCAATAGCTTCACCTATCCTGTGATCCGGAGAGTCAAACTAGGTATGCCGGGAGTAAGCCAGCTGAAGTGTTATGGCATCAGACACCTTAATTCACGTTTTGAATATTACAGCAGAGCGTGAAACCGTTGTACAGCTTTACCTATTCGTATAGCGTCAAACATTTTACAGAAGACCTTGCATTCCGTGAAGCTAACCTACTGTATCGAGTGTACAACTTCGTGTTCATAGAAGCAAGTTAGTATAGATTTTAGTGACGGGCAACATGACATCATATGTGAACTCGAAGGTCCAGAGTCAAAGCTTACGAGAACGTTACTACCTTCCTTGAGATTCGATCAGCTAACACAATAACTTCTTTGAGAGTCGAACGGATAGGTCAATTGTTTCACCTATCCTGTTTTTCCGATATTCAAACCAGGTACTCCGAGAGTCAATCCGCTGTACACTATTGGTATTAGTCACCTTAATTCACGGTAGGAATATTAAAGCAGACCCTCAACCTGTTGAGGATCGGTACCCACTTGTGTAGATACAAAACTTTTACCGAAAGCCTTACCTCCCGAAAAGCTAACCCGCTGAATCGTGAGTATAACATCGTGGTCAGAGAAAGACATTAGTATACATTTTACTGACGAGCAGATTAATTTCATGTCTGAATTAGAAGATCGGATGTCAAACCGTTACAGAACGTTTCCACCTTCTTAGAGAATCGTACAGCTATGCCAATAGCTTCACCTATCTTGTCATTCCGAGAGTCAAACCAGGTACTCCAGGAGTAAATTCGCTGATGAGTATTGGTAATTGACACCTTAATTTAAGTTATGAATATTAAAGTAGAAGGTCATTCCGTTGGAGAACATTACCTATTGGTATAGGGCCATTCTTATTACCGAATTTATAACCTTCCCTGACCATATCCCGCAGTAGCGAGTGCCGTGCTTAGTGCTCACGGACGCAAATTAGTAGACGCTATAGCAGAATCGCACCTCGTGCGTTCAAATCGTTCGAAACCGTTCCCATCTTCTTATGGACTGGAACAGCTAATTTAATAGCTTCACCTATCCCGTTTTTCTGAGAGTCAAACCGAGTATTACGGGAGTAATTGCACAGTGCAGTATTGACAACAGGCACCTTGCTTCACTGTGTGAGTGATAAGGCAGATCGACAAACCGCTGTAGAGACGTTACCTATTCCTATAGAGGCAAACATTCTACCGAATGCATTAGCTTCCGAGAAGCTGGCACGCTATATCTAGATTATATCCTAGTGTTGAGAGAAGCAAATTAGTGTACTTTTTAGTGACGAGCACCTTAATATCATGTGTGAATTCCAATATCCAGTATCAAGCCGTTCGAGAACGTGACCACCTTCCATGAGTCTTGAACAGCCTTCCTCAATAGCTTCTTTGAGAGTCGAACAACCAAGTCAGTAGCTTCACCTATCCTGTGCTTGCGTGGCTCAAACCAGGTATTCCGGGACTACATCCGCTGAACAGTATAGGCTATAGATACCAAAATTATCTGTATCGATGTTAATGTAGAACGTCAAATCGTTTGAGAACGATACAAATTGCTATAGAGCCAAACGTTTCTTTAGAAAGCCTTACCGTGTGTGAAACTAACCGCCGTATCGATAGCAGATCTTCGTGTTTTGATAAACCTTCTGCGAGAGTCGGTATGCTAATGCAATAGCTACACCTATCCTGTGATTCCGAGTGTCAAACCAGGTATATATCAGTGTCGGCGCGATAAATTCAAGTGAATTAGATGATCGATGGNAATAATATGAACGAAGGTCATTCCGTTCGAGAAAGTTAGCAGCTTCTTTGAGATCCAAACGGCTAACTCAATAGCTTCACCAATTCTGTGATTCCGAAAGGGAAACGAGATATTCCGGGTGTAAATTCGCTGTACAGTATTGGCATAGATACCTTAATTCGGGGTGTGAATAAGAAAATAGAGCGTCGCACCTTGTGAGAACGTTACTAATTGCTACAATGGTAAACGTTTTACCGAATGCCTGACCAGACGAGAAGCTAAGCCGCTGTATCGAGAGTATAGCTGCGAGTTTAGCGAAGTAATGTAGTACATATTTTAGTGACAAGCACATTAATTTTAACCATGAATTAAAAGGTCGACAGCTAAATCGCTCGAGAACGTTACCACCTTCTGTGAGAGACGAATGGCTAAGTCACTAGCCTCACGTATGCAGTGTTTTAGAGAGACAAACCCGGTATGGCCGGAGTAAAACCGCTGAAGAGTATTGCCAATAGACACCGTAGTTCACGATTTGAATATTAAAGTAGAGCGAAAAATCGTTTGAGCGAGTTACCAATTGCTACAAAGTCAAACGTATTACCTAAGGCCTTACCTTCCGCAAACCACACCGCTTTCATCGAGAGCATAAGTTCGTGATCAGACAAGGAAATTAGTATACATTTTAGTGACGTGCACTTTAATCTTATGTGCCAATTAGAAGAGCGAGTGTCAAACCGTTCCGCAGCGTTACCACGTTCTTCGAGGGCCGAACTTCTGGATGAATAGCTACACCACTCCTGTGATTCTGATGGTTAAACATGGTATTCCGGGAGTAAGTCCGCTCTATGGAAATGATAATAGATATCATTCCTTGCGGTGTGAATAATAGAATAGAGCGTCACAACCTGTGAGAAAGTTATAATTGCTATAATGTCAAACATATTACCGAATGCCTTACCGTCCGAGAAGCTGACCCGCCGTATCGAGATAATAACTTCACGTTCAAGGAAGCAAATTAGTATATATTTTAGTGACGGCAACCTTAATTTCATGTTCGAATAAGAAGGTCGAGTGTCAAACCGATCGAGACCGTTACCAACTTCGTTGGGACTAGAAAGGATAAGTTAATAGCATGACCTATCATGTGATACCCAGAGTCAAGCCTGGAATTCCAGGAGTATATCCGCTGAACAGTATTGGCAATAGACACCTTAATTGGCGGTATGAATATTAAAGTAGTGAGTCAGACCGTTGGAGATCGTCATGAATTGGTATAGAGGCCAACTTTTTACCGATGGTCTTACCTCCCGAATAGTCCAACCCGCTGTAGAGAGTGCCTTGCTCAGGGTTCACGCAAACATATGACATGACATTTTAGGGGCGCGTACATTAACTTCATCTATGAAATAGAAGATCAAGTGTCAATCCGTTCGGGAACACTACCACCATATTTGAGAATCGAATCGCTTTGTTAAAGGCTTCACCTGTCCTATAATTCCGAGAATTAAACCATGTGTTCCGGGTGTAAAACCGGCTGACCAGTAATGGCATTTGTCATCTTAATTCAAGGATTTTATGTTAAGGTATAGCGTCAAACCATTTGGGAGCGTTACCAATTTGTATAAAGACAAGCTTTTTACGCAAAGCCTTACCTTCCGAGAATCTCAACCGCTGCATCGAGAGTAAAGCTTCGTGTTCAGAGGAACAAATTATTCTTCATTTCAGTGACAGGCACCATACCTTAGTGTATGATTTAGAAGATAGATGGTCGAATCATTAATGAACGTAACCACCATCTGTGGGTGTCGAATGGCTACGTCAGTAGTTTCTCCCATCATCTGATTCCGAGGGACAAACCAGGTATTCCGAACGAAAATCCTCTGAACAGCTTTAGCAACAGACGTCTTAATTCATGGCTTCAACATAAAAGTAGTGCATAAAACCGTTCGATATCGTTTCCAATTTGTATAAAGCACTTTTTTTACCGAATACATTTCCTTCCAAGAAGAAAACCCCTTGTTGCGAGTGTCTTGCTTAGTGCTCACGGAAACAAATTATTAGACATTTTAATACCTTAATTAACACCTTATTTTCATGTATGAATGGAAAGATCGAGTGCCAAACACCCCTATAACGATCCCACCTTCTTTGGAATCCGAACTCCAAAGCCAGTTGATGCTATTATCCTAGTCCTCCGAGGGACAGACCAGGTACTCCTGGAGTCAATGCCCCGTACAGGTTATGTTCTACATCGGATTGAGGGCATGCTCTATTATTCAGACCGTGATTCGAGGTGTCTACTGCCAATGTTGTACGTCGCATTTACTACCGCAGTATCTGGTTTGTCTTTCCGTACCTCAGGATATGTGAAGCTAATGACTAAGCCGTACGGATCCCAAGGAAGATGGCTGGATAGCTCCTCGGAAGGTAACGCTTTCGGAAAAATGTTTGCATCTACACCATAGGGTACCGATCTACACGGTGTTGACGGTCTGTTTTAATATTCATACCGTGATGTAAGGTGTCTATTGCGAATACACTTCAGCGGATTTACCCTCGGGTACGAGATTTGTCTCTCGGAACCACAGGATAGGTGAAGCTATTGACATAGCTCTTCGACTCTTAAAGTAGGTGATAACGTTCTCGAACGGATTGACTGGCGATCTCCTTATTCATCCATGAGATTAAGGTGCCCGTCCCTACAATGAATACAAATTTCCATCTATAAATACGTACTTATGCCCTCGATAAACCGTGTTAGGTTCGTCCAAAGTAAGGTGTCCGGTAAGAATTTTGTCGTCATACCAAATGGTAACGTTCTCATACGGTTTGCCGCTCTACTATAATATTCATTCCG
>NIJG01001223.1:19209-34713 GCA_002201625.1 Euglossa dilemma | reverse complement strand
TAATACCAAATACACTTTTACTAAGGAATACAATTTCTTAAACTGAGAATGAAAATGTATATATAAATGGAAAACTGGGATGAAATGCATATGGTACAATATCGAAGTAATAGAAATTAATGAAGATCGTTCAGTCGTGTCTTCCGATCTGCCGAATGCAACTGCAAGACCACAGCAGCCGCATCGCTACGGATGCATAGGTACGAATACAGTCAGTCATATTATGTAACAATGTGCTTCAGAAATATTGTTGCAAACATACACTCAAACAATTGCAAAGGCACAATTCAGAAGAATACTATTTTCCACATTAAAAATTGGACATTGCGAGAAAAATCGGAAATACTAGAGCAGTAAATCGCAGTATGTATAAATAAATGGAACAATGCGAAAGAACGCTTTCGGTACAATATCGCGGTTATGGAAACTAGCGGAGGTCATACAGAAGTGCCGCTTCGATCTACAGAAAGCAACTACAAGGCTATCTCCCAGTCGTGTCGCGTATGGCAGCGTAGCTGCGTATAGAGCCAATCGTTTAAAAAGACATTAAGCTTTACAGCATAATGATATAAACGTACACTCGGATTATACTAAAGACACTTTTGCTAAGAAATACATTTTTTTATAATAAAAATTGGAAATTTTAAAGAAATTCAAAGTATAATTACAGTAAATTACAGTATGCGTCAATAAATGGATGGCATGGAAAAACGCATACAGTACAATATCATGGTTCAAGAAAAAAAAACGAAAATTTCATAACACTATATTACAGTTCGTGTTCTGATTAAGAAATTGGTCTCCATTTCAGTGACGGGCACATTAACTACATGCGTGCATAGAAGATCGAACGATAAAACTATCAAAAAAGTTACCACCTTCTGTAAGAGACAAACGGCTATGTCAGTAGAATCACAAATCCTGTGGTACCGAGTATCAAACCAGCTATACCGGGAGTAAATACGCCGTACAGTATTGGTCTTAGCCACCCCATATCACGGTATTGAAGTTAATATACAGAATCAAACCGTTGCACAACAATGCCTATTGCTATGGAGTCAAACATTATACCGAAGGCCTTACCTTCCGAGAAGCTAACCCGCTGTACAGAGGGAGTGACTTCGTTTTCAGAGAAGCAAGTTAGTATGGATTTTAGTGCAAGCACCATAATTTTATGTATTATTTAGAAGATCGAGGGTAGATCTGTAATAGAACGATACCACCCTCTATGAAATTCGAAAGGCTAAGTCAATAGCTTCACTTATCCTGATTCCGAGAGTCATACCTGATATTGCGGGAATAATACCGCCGAATAGTACTGGAAATAGACACTTTAATTCACGATTTGAATATTAAAATAGACCGTCAAACTGTTTGAGAATGTTACCAATTGCTTTAAAGTCAGACGCTTTAATAAAGATCGTACCCACTGAAAAACTAATCTGCAGTATCGAGAGTATAACTTCGTGTTCAGAGAAAGAAATCAGTATTCATACCAGTGACGGGCACGTTAACTTCATGTATGAACTAAATCTTAAATCTTAAATCTAATAATGTTCTGTGAGAGACGAACGGCTAAGTCAATAGTTGCAGCTATCCTGTTATTGGGGGAGGCAAACCAGGAATTCCGGAAGCAAGTCCGCTGATCAGTATGGTAAATAGGCAGCTTAGTTCACCGTCCCAGTATTAAAAGCAGCCCGTCAAGCCGTTGTAGATTATTACCTATAGGTGTGGGGTCAAGCTTGTTACAGAATGCCTTCCCCTACGTAAGACTAACTCGCTGTATCGGGAGAATAACACCGTGTTCAGAGAAAGAAATGAGTATACACTTTAATGGCGGGCACCTTAATTTCATGTATGAATACAATAGTCGATTGTCAAACAGATTGAGAACGTTATCATCTTCTGTGTGAGACTTACGACTATGTCAATAACTTCACCTGTCCTGCACTTCCGATAGTCAAACCAGGTATTCCGAGAGCCAATCCGCGGTAGAATATTGGCAGTGGACACCTTAATTCCTGTTATGAAAATTTAGGCTGAGAGACAAACTGTCCGAGAATATTATTAATCGGTATAAAGTCATTCTTGATACAGAATACCTTGCTTTCCGAGAACTAAACACGCAGTAGGAAGTGTCTTGCTGATTGTTCGCGCAAAAAGATATCAATACACATTTCGGCGGAGCGTCACCTTGTTATCATGTCTGAGTAGTAAAATCTAGAGTCAGACCGTTGGAGAACGTTACCAGCCTTCCTGAAAGATGCACAGCTAAGCCGATAACTTCACGTATCATGTGATACCAAGTGCAAAACCAGATATACCGGCATTAAATCCTCTGAACAGTATTGACAATACGTACCTTCAATGGCGGCAGGAATATCAATGTTGAGAGTCAGACCGTCGGAGAACACTATCAATTGGTATAAAGACATTATTTTTACGCAATACCTTACTGACCGAGAACCAACCACGCAGCGGCTGCGGTGGGCCTTCTGATCCCATTGCAGTATGAGTATGACGAACCCACGGTGCCCGAGTCGGCCGAAATAAGGCCGAGGTGAGCAAGCACCTCATTCAGGAAGTAAGGTGTCCTTACGAGGGGTATGACCGGTACGGCCCTGCATTCACTGGTACCTCGGGAACCGGTTCGAGCCCTGGGGCGGGCGGGCCTTGGTCCGTCCTCCCCGCCGGTTGCTTGGGTTGGCCTCGAGGGGGCAGTGGTAAGCCCATATCGCGGGTTAGGGTACCCCGTCTTCGGATGGGTTAGACCATTAACGGATGAGCGGCGTGTGATCTGCTCGGGCGCTTGCCTGCAGAGCCAGTAGGGATTTAGGAAGGTCCCGGTCGACCCAAGGTTGACGCCGCGGTTCTTGCGGTCCGCGGGCTAATTGGCAGGAGTGTGGTAAGGTGCGCCACACACCGCGCTGATTGCGCGTATCCCAATCGCGCGCCTGTGGATGCCTTGTGGATGAAGCCATAGTGACAGGAACCGCACGTTAAATCTGCGGCACAGGTTGACCGAGAACCCAATCCTCTGTAGTGATGGTCTCGCTCCGTTTTCACGTGATCACGGCAGCACACATTTTAGCAGACGGGCACATTATTTTCATGTATACAAAAGGAGATCGCGATTCAATCCGTTTGAGAACGATATCACCTTCTTTGAGAGACGCACTGCAATGTCTGTACCTTCAGCGATCCTGTGAATCCGAAAGTCAAACCAGGTATTGCGGTAGTAGATATGCAGTACTGTATTGGCAATAGACACCTTAATTCTCGGTTTGAAGGTTAAAATACAGCGTCTCACCGTTTGAGAGCACAACCAATTGGTACAAAAGTCAAGAATCTTGCCGAAGATCTTACCTTCCGCGAGCGACACCCGATACATCGAGAGTATATCATCTTGTTCAGAGAAAGAAATTATTATTCATTTCAGTGACGGGCACCCGTATTTCGTATAAGAATTGGAAGATCGGGAGTCAAACCGAACAGGAACGTTTCCACCTTCATTAAGATTCGAACTGCTAAGCTAACTGCATCACCTATCATGTTATTTCGATAGCCAAACCACGTAGTCCGCGTCCAATCGCGGCGTACAGTATTGGCATTAGACACTCAATTTCATAGTATAAATATTAAAGAACAGACTCAAACATTTATAGAACGTTCACTATTGCTATATTGTCGAACAATTTTCGGAAGGCTTCAGTATCCGAGAAGCTAACCAGCTGTTTCGAGATTATACCTTCGTGTTCAGCGAAGCAAATTTGTATACATTTCAGTGACAGGTTCATTCATTTCAAGCATGGATTAGACGATCGAGGGCCACGCTGTTCCTGGACGATATCACCTTATGTGAGGACGAACGCCTATGTCAGTACCTTCACATACCCGAAGCATCAGAGAGTCATAGCAGGTACGCCTGGAGTACATCCGCTGAACATTAATGCCAATAGACACCGTAATTAACGGTATAAACACTAAAGTATCGTGTCAAACCGTCGGACAGCAATACCAATTTATATAAAGTGATTCCTCTTGCCGAATACGTAATCATCTGAAAGGCTAACTCGCTGTATCGAGAGAGAAACTTCGTTTTCAGAGAAGAAAATTATTTCACATGTTAGTTATGGGCACCTTAATTTTATGTATGCACAAGGAGATCGAGGATTGAACTGTTCGAGAACGTTTCCACCCTCTATGTTGGCCGAATGGCTAAGTCATTAGCTTCACATATCCTGTGATTCCGAGGGCCCAGCCAGGTATGCCAGAAGTAAACGGGCTGAACAGCATTGGCAAAGGACACATTAATTCGCGGTATAAATAAGAAGGTCGGGAGACTAACCGTGGAAGATAAATAAGAATTCACATAAAGTCATTCCTTTTACCGAATTCCTTACCGTCCGAAAACCTAACCCGCTAGAACGTGCGTCTTGCTTAATTTTCAAGGAATCCAATTAGTGGACGTGTTAGCTGACGAGCAGCAGAGAAAGAAATTAGTATTCATTTCAGTGATGGCACGTCAACTTCATGTGAATTAGAAAATCGATGGTCCAACAGTGCGAGAACGCTTCCACCCTCTTTTTAGTGTCGAGCGGCTAAGTCTATTGCTTCACGTATCGTGTGATACCCAGAGTCAAATCACGTAATCCAAGAAAGAGACCCCTGAAGTTTAGTAGCAACTGACACCTTAATTCACAGTATCAATAATAATGTAGAGGGTCAAACCGATGGAGGACACTACCAATTCGCATAAAGTCATTCCTTTTACAGAATAACATATCTTCCGGGAACCTAACCCGCTGTAGGGAGTCTCCTGCTTAATGTGTACGGAAAAAAATTAGTGGGCCTATTAGCGCAGGATCACCACATGTTTGTGTATAAATATCATGATCAAGGGTCCAAACGTTCGAGACCGTTACCACCTTCTTTGAGAATAGAACGGCTAAGTCAATAGCTTCACGTATCTTGTGAAACTGACAATCAAACCGTGTATTCCGGCAGTAAATACGCTGAAGAGTACCGGCAACGAACACTTTAATGCGCGTTTCCTATATTAAATTAGGGCGTGAAACCATTTGAGAACCGTACCAGATGGTATAAAGTCAAATGTTTCACAAAGAGCTTACCCTCCTTGAGCCTAATCCGCTGTCTCGGCAGAATAAATTCGTGATCAGAGATACAGGTTAGTATACAATTTAGTAACGGGCACCTTAATTTCCTGTATGAAGTGGAAGATCGAGTGTCAAACCTTTCGAGGACGGTACCGCATTCTTTGAGTGTCGAAAGGCTAAATCAACAGCTTAACCTATCCAATGATGCCGATACTCAAACCAGGTATTCCGGGAGTAGAGGCCCTGTACAGCATTGTCATTAGTCACATCACTTCACGGTATGAATGCTAAAGTACAGAGTCCAGCCGTTGTTGACCGATACCTATTGGTATATCGTCAAACTCCTTACCGAAGGCCTTACCACCCGAGAAGCTAATCCGCTATATTGAGGGTACTACTTCATTTTATAGAAAGCAAATTAACGATACCTATTCCTATAGAGTCAAATATTCTACCGAAGGCATCAGTTTCCGAGAAGCTGACACGCTGCATCGATTGTGTTCCTTCGTTTTCACGTGATCAAATTTGTAGACACTTTGCCAAACGGACACATTATTTTCATGCATACATATGAATATCGACGGCAAACCGTGCGAGAATGTTATCACCTTTTTTGAAGGTCGCACAACTGAGTCAATAGCTGCAGTTATCCTGTGATTCCGAGTGGCAAATCAGGTATTCCAGGAGTAAATTCGCTGAGCATTATTGGCAATAAGCAGCTCAACCATCTGAATGAATGTTGAAGTACAGCTGGACGACTTTACCAATATATATAACATCATACACCTGACCAGACACCTTACCTTCATAGAACCGAAACCGCTGAAGAGAGTGTCATGCTTAGTGCTCACCGCAACTAACTAGGAGATGTACTCACAGGCGGACAGCTTTCTATCACGTATGAGTAGAAAATTTGAGAGTCTCGCCTGTTGGCGAACGATCCCACCTTCATTGAAAGTCGCATATTTGAGCCAATAATTTCACCTATCCTGTGATTGCGGAAGTCAGACCACGTAATCTAGGAGGAAATAAGCTGAACAATAGTGGCAATAGGCAACATAATTCATGTCATGAATATTGAAGTAGAGCATCAAACCGTTTGAGAACGTTTCCAGTGTGCATAACGACGTACTTTTTAACTGATACCTTACCATCCGAGAACATAACGCGGTGTATCGATATAATTATTACGTGTGCAAGGAAACAAATTAGTACGCATTTTAGTGACGCATACCTTAATTTCGTTCACGAATTAGAAGGGCGACGCACAAATCGATCCACAACGTTACCACCTACTTCGAGGGCCGAAATTCATGATCAATAGCTACACCTATCCTGTCATTCCGAAGGACAAACAAGGTATTCCAGGAGTTAATCCAGTGTAAACATCTGGCATCGGACATCTTAATTCACGGTATGAATATTAAGGTAGTGCGACAAACTTTTGTAGAACTTCACCTATATGTACAGAGTCAAACTTTATACGGAAAGCCTTACCTACCGCGAAACAAACCCGCCGTATTTAGAGTCTGACTCTGCGCTCCGATAAACACATTATTTTACATTTTAGCGACGGGCACCTTAATTTCATGCGTGGATTATCAGATAGAGGGTCAAACCGTTCGAGAAAGTTACATTCTTCTCTGTAAAATCGCACATGTGATACAATAACTCCACCTATCTTGTGGTTTGAGAGTCACACTAGGTATGCCAGAAGTATATCCCCAGAAGAGTATTAGCAATGGACACCTTAATTCACGGTTTGAATACTAATGTAGAGCGTAAAATCGTTTGTGAACGTTACAAATTGGCATAACGACATACTATTTACCTGATTCCTTACCTTCAGAGAATATAATCCTCTGTGTCGATGGTATAACACTGTGTTCGGTGATACAAATTAGTAGACATTTTCGTGACGGTAGACTTAATATCATGTATGAATATTAATATCGAGAGTCAAACCGTTGCATAAGGTAGCCCCTTGTCGGAGAGTCGAACGCATAAATCAATAGCAACACCTATCTTGCGATTCTGGGAGTCAAAGCAGGCAATACGAGAGTAAACACGCTCAATGGGATTGTCAAGGTATATCTTAATTCGCGTAGTGAATTTAAAAATAGAGCCCCACACCGTGTGAGGACGCTATCAATTGCTATAAAGTCAATCGTATTACCGAATGCCTTACCGTCCGAGAAGCTAACCCGCCATATCGAGGGCATAGATACGTGATTTGGGATACACACTGGCACACATTTTAGTGATAGGGACCTTAATTTCGTGTGTGGTAAAGAAGGTCGAGCGTCATGCTCTTTAATAACGTTACAACCTTCATTGAGATTCGAACGTCTTAGTCAATGGCTTCATCTATCCTGCGATTCGGAGTGCCAAACGAGATATTGCTGGTTAAAATGCGTTGTGCATAATTGGCAAAATATTCCTTAATTCTCGGAGTGACTATTAAAATAGAACGACACACTGCGTGAGAACGTTGACAGTGCGTATGAAGTCATACCTTTTACCGAATATCATACCTTCCGAGAACCTATCCCGCTGTAGCGAGTGTCCTGCTTAATGTGCACGGAAACAAATTAGTAGATATTTTAACGGACGAGCAACACATGTTTGTGTGTAAATATCAATATTGCGGTCGAAATCGTTCGAGATCGTTTCCACCTTCTGTGAGCGACGAACGGCTAAGCCAATAGCTTCACATATCCTGTAATTCAGAAAGTCAAACCAGAAATTCCAGGCGCAAAGGCGCTATATAACATTGGCAATAGACACCGCAATTCACGATTTGAATATTAAAGTATTCCGCCAAGCCGTAGTAGAACATTACCTATTCCTGCAGGGATAAACTTATTACAGAATGACTTAACCCCCGAAAATATGACCCGCTGTATCGGGAGTATAGCACCGTGTTCAGATGTACGAACTAGTTTACATTTTAGTGAAGGGCACCTTAATTTCCTGTATGCATCACAAGCTCGAGTGCCAAACCGTTGGAAACCGTTACCACCTTATACGGGAGACGAACGGCTATGTCAATAGCTGCACATATCCTGTAATTCCGAGAGTCAAACCTGTCACTCCTGGTGTATATCGGCAGAACGGTGTTGGCAATAGACAACTTATTTCATGGTATGAATATTAAAGCAGAGCTTCAAACCGATGCAGAGCTGTACTTATTCGTAGAGAGTCAAACCTATTACCGATGACCTTACCCTCCATGAACTTCACTCACTGCAGCATGTGTCCTGCTTAGTGTTCAAGGAAATACATTAGTAGATACGTTAACAGTCGGACACCTTAACTGCATGCATCAATATGTAGATGGAGGGTCAAATATTCGAGAACGATACCACCTCTTTTGAGAATCGCATGGCTAATGCATTAGCTTCACCGTTCCAGTGATTTCGAGTGACCAACCATGTATACCAGGATAAATTCCGCTGAACAGTATTAGCCTTATACACCCAATTGCACTGTGTAGACATTAGGGTTATCAATGAAACCGCTGTGGAGCGTTACCAATTAGTACCGAGTCAAACTTTTACCGGAAGCCTTACCTGCGGTGAATCCAACCCGCAGTATCGAGGGTATAACGTTGTGTCCAGTGGAACAAATTACTATAAACTTTAGAGACGGGCACCTTTGTTTCATGCATGAATTCGAACATCGAGTGTCAAACCGATCGAGGACGTTTCAACTATATTTGGAAATCGAACGGCTATGCCAATAGCTTCGCATACCCCATGATTCCGAAATTCAAATCAGGTATTCAGCGACTACACCCGCAGCACTGTATTGTAATTAGATGCGCTATTTCCCTTTATACATACTAAAGAAAGGAGTTAAACCATTCTACATCGTTACCTATTGGTATACAGTCAAACTTTTTACAGAAGTCCTGACCTTCCGAGAAGCTAACCCGCTGTATCGAGGGTATAACACCGTGTTCAGTGAAACAAGTTACACAACATTCTAATGGCGGGCACCATAACTTCATGCATGAATAAGAAGGTCGAGTGTCAAACCGTTGGTTGCAATTGCTGCACCCATCCCTTGATTCCCAGAAGCAATTCTGGTATTCCAGGAGTAAATGCGATGGAAGGAGTAGGTTTGACGGTTGGTCTCAAACGGTTTGGCGCATTACTTTTCTATTCAAACCGTGAATTAGAGTGTCTATTGGCAGTACTGTTCAGCGGATTTACTCCAGGAAAACCTGGGCTGAATATCCGAATCCCTAGATCGGTGAGGCTATTGAGATAGGCGCTCGAACCTCACAGATGGCAGTAACTTTCTCCAATGGCTTGTCACTCGATATTCTTGTTCATAACGAAATAAAGGTCCGCGTCACTAAAATGAATACTAATTTCTTTCCCGGAACCGAAGTTACACTCTCGATACAGCGGGCTATTTTTTGGAGTGCATGGCTTTCGGTAATGCGTCTGACTTTCTAACAATTGGTAACGTTCTCAAACGGTTTGACACTCTATCTTAATATGCAAACCGTGAAATAAGGTGTCTATTGCCAAAACTCTTCAGCGATCTTACCCGCGAAATACCTCGTTTAACTCACGGAACCACAGGATATGTGAAGCTATTGACACAGCCATTCGTATCTCACACAAGCTGGCAATGTTCTAGAGCGGTTTGGCCCTCAATCTTCTAATTCATACACGAAATTAAGGTGCCCTGCTATGTTTACTAAATTGTATCCCTAATCACGTAGCTATACTCCCGATACGGCGGGTTAGCATCTCGGAAGGTAAGGTATTCGGTAAAATGAATGACTTTATGCGAATTGGTAATGTTCCCCAACGGTTTAACTCATAAAATTAACATTCATGCCCTGAATTATGATGTCAATTGCCAATTCTGTACAGCGGATTCACTGCAGGAATATGAAGTATGTCTCGCGGAAACACAGGATATGTGAAGTTATTGACGTAGCTGTTCCATTACCATAGAAGGTGGTTACGGTCACGAACTGTTTTACACTCGACCTACAAATTCATAAACGAAATTAAGATGCCGTCACTAAAATGTAAACTAATGTGTTTCGCTAAATACGTTGGTATACTCTCAATATGGAGGGACAGCTTCTCGGACGATAAGGCATTCGGTAAAACGTTTGCCTGTATATAATTTGGTAACGTTCTCAAACGGTTTGGCACTTTATTTTAATATTTGAACCGTGAAATAGGATGACTATTGTCTATACTATTCAGCACAATTTACTCCCGAATTATTTCGTCTGTCTCTCGAAGTCACAGGATCGGTGGAGCTATTGACTGATCCGTTCGATTCTCAAACAAGTTGATAACTTTCTCGAACAGCTTGACCCTTTTCCTTCTTGTTCATAATGAAATTAAGGACCCCGTCACTAAAATGTATACTAATTTTATCCTCTGAATACGAAGTTATACTGTCGATACAGCTGGTTAGCTTCACGGAATGTAAGGTCTTCGGTAAAGCGTTTGACTCTATACGAATAGGTACTGCTCTACACTGGTTTGATGCCCTGCTTTAATATTCATACCGTGACATAAGCTCTCTATTGTCAATACTGGTCAGAGAAATAGTCCCGGAATAGCTCGTATGACGCACGGAATCACAGGATAGGTGAAGCTTATGACTTAGCCGTTCGTCTCTCATAAAAGGTTGTTACGTTCTCGGACGGATTGACCCTCGATATTCTAATTCACACACGAAGATAAGATGCCAATTACTGAAATGAATACTAATTTCATTTTCTGAACAGGAAGTTATACTCCCGATACATGTCTTCGGCCCGAAGGGTCTCTAGTATTTGGTTCGAATTTATACAAATTGGCAGCGCACTCAATCAGCCTGACGGTCTACTTTAATATTCAAATCGTACATTGAGGTGTCTATTGCCAAAACTGTTCAGCAGATTTACACCTGTATTACCAGGCTTGACTCCCGGAGTCACAACTATAGCTGAAGCTATTGACTCAGCCGTTCGTCCCTCAAAGAAGGTGGTAACTTTCTGGAAGGTTATTGCCAACAGACACGTTAATTCACGGTTTGAATAGTAAAGTAGAACATCAAACCGTTTGAGAACGTTACATATTGCTATAAAGACACACATTTTACCGAAGGTCTTACAGTCCGAGAAGCTAGCCCGCCTGATCGAGAGTATAGCTACGTGTTTAGGGAAACACATTGGTATACAATTTACTGGCGGTCTCCTTAAATTCTTGTATAAAACTGAAGATCGAGTGTCAAATCGTTGGAGAACGCCTCCTCCTTCTTTAATGGTCAAACGGCTGAGTAAATAGCTTCACCCATCCAATGATTCCGAGAGTCAAACAAGGTATTCCGGGAGTAAGTCCGCTGAAAACTACTGGAAATGGACACATCAATCCGCGTTGTGTATATTAATGTAGAGAGTCAAAGCCTCGAAGATCATTATTAAAGTCCTTCCTTTTCCGAGTACCTTACCTTCCGTGAACCAATGCAACTGTATCGTGTGTATATCTTCGTATTCATAGAATCATTTTTGTATACATTTCAGTGTCGGACACCTTAATATCATATATGAATAAGAAGGTCGATGGTCATACGGTTTGAGAAAGTTACCGCCCTCTTTGTTGATCGAACGGCCAATACCATAGCAGATCCTACGCTGTGATTTCGAGAGCGAAAGCAGGTATTCCGGGACTAAATCCGCTGAGCGGTATTGGCAAAGGACACCATAATTCGCGGTAAGCGTATTAAAGTAGAACGGCAATCCGTAGGAGAACTTTACCAATTTGTATGACACAAACTTCTCACCGAATTCCTTACTATCCGCGAAACAGTCCCGCTGCAGCGAAGGCATAACTTCGAGCCCAGAGGTTCAAATTAGTAAACATTTTAGTCACTGGAGCATTAGTTTCATTATGAATCAGAAGGACAAGCGTCAAACCGTTCGTGAACGTTGCCATCTTCTGTGAGATTCGAACAGCTATGTCAACAGCTTCACCAATCTCGTGATACCGAGTCTCAAACCAGGTATTCCGGGAATAAATCCGCTGAACAATGTTGTGAATAGACACCTAAATTCTCAGTTTTAATGCTAAACTATAGCGTCAAACCGTTTGTAAACGTTACCAATTTTTGGGATGTCAAACGTTTTACCGAAGGTCGTAGCTTCCACGAACCTCACCAGCCTCGTCGAGAGTATATGTTCAGAGCATCAAATTAGTAAACATTTCAGCGACTGTGACCATACTTCATTATGAATAAGAATATCAAGTGTCAAACCGTTCAAGAGGGTTACCAGGTTCAATGGGAGACGAACGACTACGTCAATAGCTACACATTTCCTGTCACTCCGACAATCAATCCAGGTACTCCCAGCAGTACAGTATGGCAGTAGATATCGTATTTCGCGATATAAATATTAAAGTGCACAGTTAAACCATTGTATGACTTCACTAATTGGAATACAGTCAAACTTTTTACCGAGGACCTCACCTGCCGATAAGCTAACCGGCTGTACCGAGAGCATAGCTTCTGGTCCTCAGGGACGGATTAGTATAAATTTTAGTGACTGGCAACTTAATTTCATGAATCGATAAGACGATCGAGAGGCAAACTTTTCCAAAACTTTGACAGCTTCTATGAGAGTCGCACAGCTAAGTCACAGATAGCTTCACCTATCATGTGATTCCGGGAGTCAAACCAGGTACACCAGGAGTAAATGATCTGAACAGCGTTGCAAATAAACGTTCTCAATCAAATGGTATGAATATTAAGCTAGACAGTCAAACCGTCGGTGAACTTTTCCAATTTGTATACGGTCAATCTTCATACGGAAGGCCTTGCTGTCCTCGAACCTCACCCGCTTCGTCGAGAGTATTACTTCGTGGTCAAGGAAAAAGAAAATTAGTACTCATTTCAGGGCCGAGCACTTTAGCTTCGTGTAAGAGTTAGAAGATCGAGGGTCAAACATTTCGAGAACGTAACCACCATCTTTGAGAGACGAGCGGTTGAGATTATAGCTCCTCCCATCCAGTGCTTCCGAGATTCATATCAGATATTACGGGAGCAAATCCGCTGTACAGTATTCGCATTAGATACCATATTTCACGGTATACGTACTACAGTGCAGAGTCCATCCGTTGTTGAACGATACTAATTGGTAGAGAGACGAACTTATTTCGGAATACCATACCTTACGAGAACCCAACACGCTGTCGCGAGTGTCTTGCTTAATGTGCACGGAGAAAGATGTGTAGATATTTTAGCGGACGAACACCGCATGTTTGGGTATAAGTATCAGCATCGAGAGTCAAAGCGATCGAGAACGTTACCACCTTCTGTGAAATTCGATCGGCTCCGAAAGTTAAACCAGATATTCAGCGAGTAAATCAGCTGTTCAGTATGGTCATCAGATATCCTTCTTCACGGTATAAATATTAGAGTACATAGTCAAATCGATGTAGCCCGTTACCTATTGGTATTGGGTCAAACTTTTCACAGAACGCCTTACTTTCGAGAAGCTAACCCGCTCTATGGAAAATATAACTTCGTGTTCGGAAAAGCGAATTAGTTGACATTTTAGTCATGGGCACCTTAATTTCATGTATGAGCAATAAGGATCGAGGGGCAAACAGTTCCAGAACGTTACCACCTTCATTGAGGTTCGAACGGCTAAGTAAATAGCTACACCTATCCTGTGATTCCGAGAGTGAAACGAGGTATTCCAGGTGTAAATCCGCTGTACAGTATCGGCATTAAAAGCCCTACTTCCCGGTATGAATATTAAAGGACAGGATCGAACTGTTGTGCCACGTTACCTACTGGTATAGGGTCTAACGTTTCACCGAAGGCCTTACCTTCCAAGAAGCAAGCCCGCTGTTCCGAGAGTATGACTTTGTGGTCAGAATAGCAAAACGGTAGAAATTTTAGTTACGGACAGCTTAATATCATCTATGGATCAGAAGATCGCGTGTGATACCGTTCGGAGAACGTTAGCAAATCCTTTGAGGGTCAAATGGCTAAGTCAATATCTGCACCCATCTTGCAATCCTGAGAGTCAAACCAGGTATCCCGGGAGTAAATCCGCTGTACAGCATTGGCAATTGGTACCATAATTCGCGGAGTGAATATTAAAATAGAGCGTCACAGCGTGTGAGAACGTTACTAATTGCTATAAATTGAAAAGTGTACCGAATGCCTGACCTATCTCGCCGTATCGAGAGTACAGCATCGTGATTAGGGAAACACATTAATCTACAATTTCGGGTCGTCACCTCAAATTCTTGTATGTGTAAGAAGATCAATGATCAAACCGTTCCCAAACGTTGCCACGTTTTGTGAGAGACGACAGGCCATATCAATAGCTTCATATATCCTGTGATTCCGAAAGTCAAACGTGATATTACGGGAGTAAATGCGCTGTACAATATCGGCTATATATACCATAGTTCACAGATTCTGTAATATAGTAGAGCGTCAAACTGTTTGTGAGCGTTACCAATTGCTATTAAGTCAAACGGTTTACGGAAGATCTTACCTTCCGAGGATCTAACACGCTGTATCGTGAGTATAAGATGTTGTTCAGAGGGACGAATTGGTATTCATTTTAGTGACGTGCACCTTAATTTCCTGTATGAGTTAGGAAATAGAATGTGAAACCATTGGCAACCTTTCCACCTTCTGAGAGACATGAACTGCGATGTCAATAGCTACACCCATCCTGCCTTTCCAAGAGTCAAACAAGGTATTCCGGGATTAAATCCACTGAGCTGTATTGGCAATAGATACCTTAATTAGCGCAGTGAATATTAAAATAGAGCGTTTCACCGTGTGAGAGCGTTACGAGTTTGTATCAAGTCAAACCATTTACCGCAGGCGTTACCTACAGCGATTTTCACCCGCTACATCAAGAATAAGCCTTCGTTTCCAGAGAAACACATTATATTCATATTACAGACGAGCACCATAATTTCGTACATGTATAAGGAGATTGATGAACAGACCGTGTCAAAGTTTAACCACGTTCGCTGCGAGTCGAACGGCTATGACAATAGCTTAAACTATACTGTTATTCGACTAGCGCAACCAGGAATGCCGGGAGTAAATGCGCATAATAGTAAAAGCTTTAGACAGCTTAAATCGCGGTTACAATATCAATGCACGGCGTCAATCCATTTTAGATAATTACGAATTGGTCTAAAGTATAACCATTTACCGAAAACCTAACATTCCAAGAAAGAAACCCACTGTACCGAGAATATCATCGTGTTCAGTGGAATCCATTAGTATACATTTTAATTTCATGAATGAAGTGGAATATCGTGGGTCAAACCGTTCTGATACGTGACAACCGTATTTGAGATTCGTACGGCTATGTCAGTAGCCTCAC
>NIJG01001220.1:21488-45695 GCA_002201625.1 Euglossa dilemma | reverse complement strand
GTAAAGTTCTCGTACGGTTTGACATTCGATCTTCTACTTCATACATGAATTTCATGAACCGTCAGGAAAATGTATACTAATGTGTTTTCCTGAACACGAAGTTATACTCGGGATACGGCGATTTAGCTTCTCGGGCGGTAGGGTCTTCGGTAAAACGTTTGATTTCAACCATTTGGTAACGTTCTCAAACTGTCTGGCGTTCAATATTAATATTCAATTAATTATGGTGTGCATTGCTAATAGATTGGCGTGCATGTACTCCTAGAATACCTGGTCTGTCCCTCGGAATCGCGAGGTAGGTGATTCTAGTGACTCAGTTCGGCTCTCGACGAAGGTGGTAACGTTATCGAGCGGTTTTATCCTCAATCCTCCTATTAATATACGAAATAATAGTGCCCTCCTGCTAAATAGACTAATGATTTGTTTCCGTGAACGCTGCGCAAGACACTCGCTACAGCGGATTAGGTTCTCGGAGGGTAACGTATCCGGTAAAAATTTATCTCTCTAACAATTGGTAATGACAACGGTTTGACTGTGTTCTCTAACACTCATACCGTGAGATGAGGTGTCTATTGCCAATACTGTTTAGTGCATTTACTCCTGGAACACCGGGTCCGACTCTCGGAACTACAGGATAGGTGGAACTACAGACTTATCCGTTCGAATCTCAGACAAGGCGTTCGAATCTCGAACGGTTTATCACTTGCTCTGCAAATTCGTGCCTGAATTCAAGGTGCTCGTCACTATCATGTATAATAATTTGCATCTCAGAACACGAAGGTAGTCTCCCGATCCGGCGAGTTGGCATCTCGGAAAGTAAGACCTTCGGTATAAAGTTTGACTGTATACGAATACGTAACGATCTACAACGGTTCGACGCTCTTCTCTAACACTGACACCGTGAATTAAGGTGAACATTGCCAATACTGTTCAGCGGATCAACTTCTGGCAGACGTGGGTTGACACTCGGAATCACTGAGCAGCTGAAGCAATTGACTTGGCCGTTCGCCATCCAATGCGGGTGGTAACGTTCTCGAACGGTTTGACTATCGATCTTGTAATTCATTCATTAAATAAGGGTGCCCGTCAGAGAAATGTAAACTAATATCTTTCTCTCAACCCGAAGTTATACTTTCGAAACGACACATGTGGTTCTTGGGAGATATGATCTTCGGTGAGAAGTATCACTATATACAAATTATTAACAATCTACAACAGTTTGTTACTGTAGTTTAATATTCATGGCGTGAATTAGTGTGTCTAGCTCCAATTCCGTTCAGCGGATTCACAAGCGGATTACCTGGTTTATCTCTTGGAATCACAGTATAGGTGGATCTATTGGATTAGCCGTCAGAATCACAAAGCGGGTGATAACGTTCGCGAAGTGTTTGACCTTCGATCATTTAATTCATACCCTAGGATAAGGTGCCCGTGACTAAAATGTATACTAATTTGTTTCTCTGAACACGAAGATATAATCTCGATAAAGGGGTCAGCTTATCGGAATGTAAGGCCCGCTGTAAAAAATTGGGCTATAGAGCAATGGGTAACATGCTACAACCCTTTGACACAGTTTTGTAATATTCATATCGTAAAATTGCGTGTCTAATACCAATAATGTACAGCAGGTTTAGTTGCGGATTACCTGATTAGATTCTTGGCATGAAAAGATAGGTGAAGCTGCTAAATTAGCCTTTCGACTGTTAAAGATGATGGCAACGTTCTCGGAAGGTTCTACTCGTGATATTTCTATTCGTGTACGTAAATATGATGCCCGTCATTAAAATGTGTACTAACACCTTTCCCTCAACCCGAAGATATAATCTCGATACAGCGGCTTAGCTCCTCGGAACGTAATGCCTTCGGCAAAAGGTATACTTTTCAGTAATAGGTAACGTTCTGTAACATTATGACGGTTTGCTTTAATATTCATACCCTGAATTAAGGTGTCTCTTGCCAATTCTGTACGTGGCACTTACTCCCGGAGCACCTCGTTTGACTCTAGGATCCACAGGTAGGTGAGGGTATTGACTTAACTGATCGACTCTCAATGACGGTGTTAACGATCTCGAAATCCTTAGCCCTCGATCTTCTAATTCAAACTTGAAATTACGGTGCCCGTCACTAAAATTTAAACTAATATAATTCTCTGAACGAGAAGATGTACTTTCGATACGGCGGATTAGGGTCTCTGAAGACAAGGCCATCGGGAAGAAGGATGACTATATTCAAATTGTTAAAGATCTACAACGGATGGCCACTGTACTTTAATATTCCTACCGCGAATTATTGTGCCTAGTGCCAATACCTTCTGCGGACATACTCCCGGAATAGCTGTGTTTGACTATCCGAATGACAGGATGGGTGGAGCTGTTGATCTAGACGGTCGAATGTCATAAAAGGTGGTAGCGGTCTCGTACGGTTTGACCCCCGATCTTCTAATTCATACATGAAATTAATGTGCTCGTCACTACAATGGGTACCAATTTGTATCTCTGAAGTCGAAGTTATACTCTCGATGCAGCGGATTAGGTTCTCGGATGGTAATGGCTTCGGTAAGAAGGTTAAATCAATAAGAATGGGTAACGTTCTACAAAGGTTTGGCGCTCTAGTTTAGCATTGAAACCGTGAAATAAGATGTCGATTGCCAATACTAACCAGCGGATTGACTCCTGGTATAGCTGGTTTGACTTTCGGATCTCAGGGTAGGTGAAGATATTGACTATTGACGTTCGCCTCACAAAGACGGTGGCAACGTTCCCGAATGGTGTAGCACTCCATCCCCGTTTCCATACATGGAGGTAAAGTGTCCGTCCGCAAAAAATATCTACTAATTGGATCATGTGAAGATTTAGCAAGACAATCGCTGCAGCGGGTAGCATCCACGGATGGTGAGACATTCGGTAAAAAGTGATACGCTATTACACTATGTAAGGATCTACAGCGGATTGAGTCTTTACTATGTCATCTACATCGCGAATTAGAGTCAGCACTGCCAGTACTGTCATATTGCTATACACTCGGAATACCTTGCTTCAGATTCAGCATCAGGGGATAGGTGATGCTATTGACATAGCCGTTCGGCTGTCAAAGAGGGAGGTGATGAACTCAAACGGTATGACTCTCGATATTCTCATACAGACATAGAATTAAGATGCCCGTCCCAAAATTTATGCTAATTTGTTACACTCAACACGAAGCTATACCCTCGATAAGGCGGGTTATGTCCTCGGAAGATACGGTATCCGGTAAAGAGTTTCAACCCACCCCAATGGGTACCGTTGTACAATGATTTGACGCCCTACTTGAATATTCATGCCGTGAATTAGCGCGTCCATTGGTAATACTGCTTTGTGGGTCGACTCCCGGAATACCTGGTGTGACCCTTGGAACCACAGGATAGTGGTAGCTATTGATTCTGTAGTGCGACTCTCGAATAGGATGGTAACGGTCTCGCTCGGTTTAACCCTTGATATTCCTATTCCTACGTGAAAACAGATTGTCGGCGTGCTAAAATATCTGCTAATTTTACCACGCGAATATTATGCAAGACATTCGCTACAGCGGATTTGTATCTCGGGAGGTGTAGTATTGGCAAAAGGAATAACTTTACACCAATTCGTAATGTCCACAGACGGTTTGAATCCCTACCTTAATATTCATAGAGTGAAACAAGGTGCCTATCGCCAATACAATTCAGCTGATTTATTCCTGGAATACGTGATTTGACTTTCGGGATCACATGGTAGGTGATATTGACTAAGTCGTTCTACACTCAAAGATGTTGGTAACGATTTCGAATGGTTTGACACTCGATTATCTAATTTACATATGAAATTCAGGGTGCCGTCACTAAAATATATACTAATCCGCTTCCAGGAACACCAAATTATACTTTCTATACAGCGGGATAGATTCTCGGTATGTAAGGCCTTCGGTAAAAAGGTTGACTGTATAGCAATAGGTAACGTTCTACAATGGTTTGACTCTGTTCGTTAGTATTTGTAACGTGATATAGCGTGTGTAATTCCTATTGAGTACTGCGGGCTTAGTTGCGGAATAACAGATTGGTCTCTCCGTACTACAGGATATGTGATGCTATTGACTCAGCCGTTCGACTCACAGGAGTTGGTAACTTTCTCCAACGGATTGACACTAGATCTTCTAATTCCTACATGAAGATTGGGTGCCCACCACTAAAATGTATACTAATTTGTTTCTCTGATCACGATGTTATACTCTTGATTAATAGCATTAGGTTCACGGAGTGCAAGGTCTTCGGTTGAAAGAGTGACTGTATAGGAATAGGTATCCTTCTGCAACTGTTTCACGGTTTACGTTAATAATCATACCGTGAATTTAAGGTGTCTATTGCCAATACTGTTGCGCTAATTTACTCTCAGAATAAATGGTTCGACTCTTGGAATCTTGGAATAGGTGAGGCTATTCACATAGCCGTTTGTCTCTCATAGAATGTGGTAACGATCTCGAACGGTTTGACCCTCGATCTTCTATTTCATTCATGAAATTAACGAGCTCGACACAGAAATAAATACTAATTTCTTTCGCTCAACAAGAAGTTATTCTCTCTATAAAGCTGGTGTGGTCCGCGGAAGGTAAGGCCTTCGTTACAACGTTTGACTTTANATTTAAACTAATATAATTCTCTGAACGAGAAGATGTACTTTCGATACGGCGGATTAGGGTCTCTGAAGACAAGGCCATCGGGAAGAAGGATGACTATATTCAAATTGTTAAAGATCTACAACGGATGGCCACTGTACTTTAATATTCCTACCGCGAATTATTGTGCCTAGTGCCAATACCTTCTGCGGACATACTCCCGGAATAGCTGTGTTTGACTATCCGAATGACAGGATGGGTGGAGCTGTTGATCTAGACGGTCGAATGTCATAAAAGGTGGTAGCGGTCTCGTACGGTTTGACCCCCGATCTTCTAATTCATACATGAAATTAATGTGCTCGTCGCTAAAGCGTATACTAATTCGGCTCACTGAACACGACTTTATACTCTCGATACAGCAGGTCAGATTTACGGAAGGTAAGGTCTTCGGTAAAACATTTGATTTTGCAGGAATTTTTAACGTTCTCATACGGTTTGACGCTCCACTTTAACATTCATACCGTGAATTATGGTATCTATTGCCATACCACTTCAGCGGATTTACTCCCGTATTACCTGATATGACTCTCGGAATCACAGGAACGGTGAAGCTCTTGACATAGCCGTTCGATTCTCAAAGGTGGTGATAATGTTCTGGAACAACTTGACCATCCAAATTCTAATTCAAAAATGAATTTAATGTGCTGCCACAAAAATGGATTCCAATGTGTTTCCCGAAGTACGAAGTTATACTCTGGATATAGCGGGTTATGATCTCGGAAGGTAATGTCTTCGGTGAAAAGAGTGTCTGTATTCCAATTGGTATTGACCACCGACAGTTTGACTTTCTACTTATATGTTGATACAGTGACGAATGTTGTCCATTGCCTATATTATTCAGTGCATTTACTCGCGTCATGACCGATTTTACTCCCGGAATCACAGGATAGGTGAAGCTACTGCCTTATTTTTTGCGTCTCCCAATGAAGGAGGTAACGTTTTCGAACGGTATGACTCTCGATCTTCTCATGCATACATGAAATGATGGAGTCCATCGCTACAACGTATTTTGTATTACTGTGCACATAGTTATACTCTCGATGCAACGGGATTGGTTCTCTGAGGGTAAAGTCTTCGGTAAAATGTTTGACGATATACCAATTGGTAGCAATCTCTCACGGTTTGACGTTCTACTTTAATATTCAGTACGCGAATTACGGTATCCATTGCCAATATTGTACAGCTCATTTGCATCCGGAATATCTCGTAAGAGTTTCGAAATCACAGGATAGGTAATGCCATTGGCTTAGCCGTTCGTCTCTCACAGAAAGTGGTAACGTTCTCGAACGGTTATACCCTCGATCTTATAACTCATACACAAAATTGTGGTGCTCGTCACTACAATGTATAACTCTCTATACAGCGGGTTAGATTTTCGGAGGTAACCTGCAGTTTCGAGAGTATAACTCTGTGTACAGAGAACGAAATTTGAATTCATTTCGGTGTCGGGCAACATAACTTCATGTATGAATTAGACAATTGAGGGCCAAACCGCTTGGGAACGTTACTACCATCTCTCGTTACCGCGGCTACGTCCATCGCTTCACCAATTCCAAGACTCTAAGGATCAAACCATGTATTCCGGGTGAAAATCCACTGCACAGTACTGGCAATATACACAATAACTCACGGTTTGATTACTAACCTAAAACGTCAGACCGATGCAGACCGTTACATAATCGTATAAGGCCATTCTTTTTACCGAATACCTTACCTTCCGACAACCTAACTGGCAGCTACGAGTGGCTTGATTAATGTTCACGAAACAAGTTAGTAGACATGATAGCAGAAGGGCACTACAATGTCATTTATAAATAGCAAAATCGAGAGTCAAACCGGTAGAAAACAGTACCAACTGTTTTGGAAGTCGAACAGCTAAGTCAATAGCTTCAACTATCCTGTGATTCTGCTAGCCAAATCAGGTATTCCGGTAGAGAATCCGCTGTACGGTATTAACAATGGACACCTTGATTCACGCTAAAAATAGTATAGTAGAAGCTCAATCGTCCGGAGAGTATTACCACTTGTTATACAGACATTCTATTTAACGAACACATCACCTCCCTAGATCCTAACCCACTGTAATGAGTGTCATGCTTAGTTATCACGGAAAAAAATTAATATGTATTATAGCAGAGGCAAACCTTATTTTCATGTATGAATTACAAGATCGAGTGTCAATTCGTACGAGATCATTCCCAATTACGTTGGGAGTCGAACGGATATGTCAATAGATTCATCTATCCTGTGTTTCCAGTCGCCGCATCGTGTATTCCTGGAGTCAATCCGCTGAACAGTATTGGCAATAGTCTCCATAAATCGCGAAACAAATATTAAAGTAGAAGGTCACTCCGTCGAAGAACATTACCAGTTGGTATAGAGTCAAACTAATTACTGATGGTCTTACCTTCGGTGAACCTATCCCGCAGTATCGAGAGTACAAGTTCGTGTTCTGAGAATGAAAGTACTATTCATTTCAGTGACGGAAACCTTAACTTCATGCATGAAAGTGAAGCATGAGTGCCAAACCGCTCGAGAACGTTGCCATATTCTGTGAGAGATGAACGGCATAGTTAATAGCTTCACATATCCGGTGATTCGGAGAGTCATACCAGAATTTCCTGAAGTAAATCCGCCAGTCATTATTATTAATAGACACCTTAATTCACGGTCTGAATATTAAAGATGTACGTCGAACCGTTTTGGAGAATTGCCAATTGCTATAAAGTCAAACACTTTACGGAACGTCTTAAGTTCCGTAACCTTCACACGCTTCATCGAGAGTGTAGCTTCGTGATCACAGAAACAAATTAGTATTCATTTCACTGGCTGGCACCTTAGTTTCAAGTATGAATACGAAGATCTGGGGTCAAACCGATCGAGAACCTTACCACCTACTTCGAGGGTCAAACGGCTGAGTACAATAGCATCATATATGCTTGTAATTCCGAGAGCCATGGCTGGCATTCTAGGAGTAAATCCGCTGAAAAGTATTGGCAATAGAGACCCCAATTCATGGTATGGATATTACCGTATTGCGGGAGTGAATACGCTGTACAATATTGGCAAGAGATATATTAATACAGAGATATATTAAAATAGAACGTTACACCGTATGAGAACGTTACAATTGCTATATAGTCAGACATTTTTCCTAAGGCCTTACCGTAGGAGAAGCTAACCAGCCGTATCGAGACTATTGCTTCGCGCTTAGAGAAACACGCCAGTATACAATTTAGTGACGGCACCTTAACTTCATGTATGAATTAGTAAATCGAGGGGCAAATCGTTCGAGAGCGTAACAGCACACTTTGAGATTCGAATGGCTATGTTAATAGCTTCACCTATCCTGTGATTCCAGGGGGAAACCAACTAATCCGGGAGTAAATTCCGAGGATAGTATCGGTAATAGTCACCTTTCTTCACGGATACAGTATTAGAGTAAAGCGTTAAACCGTTGCTGATGGTTACGTATTCGTATAGAGAGAAACTTTTTACCGAAGGTCTTACCTTACGAGAATATAGCCCACTGGATCGCGAGAGTACCTTCGTGTTCAGAGAAGCAAATTATTATGCATTTGAGTGACGAGCACCTTAATTTTGTGTATGAATTAGAAGATCGAGTGTCTAACGGGTTCAGATGAATACCACCTTCTTTAGGAGCCGAACGCCTTTATCAATATCTTCACCTACCCTGTGGTACCGAGAGACCAACCAGTTATTCCGTGACTAAACCCGCAGCAATCAATTGAAATTAAACATGCTTTGTCATGTTATAAATATTAAAGAACAGAGTCAAACCATTCTCGAGCGTTACCTATTGCTGTACAGTCAACCTTTTTACCGAAGGCCTTAAATACCGAGAACCTATCTAAGACTACAACACCGTGTTCTGCGGGACGGATTAGCATACGCTTTAGCGACGAGCACATTAACTTCATGTATTAATTAGAAGATCGATGGTCCAACCGTTTGTGACAGTTACCATATTCTACGACATGTGATTCCGAAAGTCAAACCAGGTACTCCAGGAGTAATGCCCTGTACGTCATTGGCGATAGACAGCTTAATTTACTTCATGAATATTAAAGTACATAGTCAAACTGTTGTAGAACGTTTCCTATTGCTATAGAGTCAAACATCTTTCCGATAGCCATACATTCGGAGAAGATAACCAGCTGTATCGAAAATATAACTTTGTGTTCTGAGAAGCAACCTAATGTACATTTTAGTGACGAGAATGTTAGTTTCATGTTTGAATTGGAAGATCGCGCGTCAAGACGTTTGGGAACGTTACCACCCACTTTGAGAGTCGAACGGCTATGTCAATAGCTTCACGTATCCTGTTATCCCAATGGTCAAACAAGGTACTTCGTAAGTCAATCCGCTGTAAACTGTTGGCAATGGACACCTTAACTAACGGTTTAAATGTTAAAGCAGAGCGTGAAACCGTTTGAGAGCGCTACCATATGGGATAAATTCCGACGTCTCGCGGAAGACCTTACACCACGTGAATATAATCCGCCCTCTCGGCAGTATAAATTCGTGATAAGAAATAAAAATTAGTACGCATTTTAGTAACCGGCACCTTAATTTCGTGTAAGAATTGGATGATGGAGTGTTAAACAGTTCGAGAACGTTATCTCCTTCTTTGAATGACGCACATCTAAGTCAATAGCTGCAGCCATCCTGTGATTCCGAGAGGCTAATCATGTATTCCAGGAGTAAATGCGCTGAACAGTATTGGTAATAAACACCTCAGCTCTGTGTAGGAATATGAAAGTACAGAGTCAAACCGCTAGAGAACGATACCAATTGGTATAGAGTCATTCTTATTACCGAACACATTACCTTCCTAGAATCTAATCCGCTGTAGCGAGTGTCATGCTTCGTGCTCATGGAAACAAATGAATAGACATTATAGCAGAAGTATACCATATTTTCAAACATGAACCAGATCATCGATTTTCAAATCGTTCGAGAAAGTTACCACCTTCTGTGAAGGACAAACGCCTAAGCCAATGGTTTCACGTATACTGCATTTCCGAGAGTCAAACCATGTATTCCAGGAGTAAATGCGCTCTTCAGTGTTGGCAACAAATACCTTTATTCTCGATTTGAATATTAAAATAGTGCGTCAAACCGATTAAGAAAGGTACCAATTGCTATAAATTCAAACGTTTTAGCGAAGGCCTCAGCTTCTGCGAACCTCAGTGGCATCATAGCGAGTATAGGTTCGTATTCACTGAAAGAAATTAGTATTCATATGAGTGACAGACGCCTTACATTCCTGTATGCGTTAGAAGATCGAGGGTCAAACCGTTAGAGAACTTTACCACCTTCTAGGAGAGACGACCGGTCAAGAGAATGGCGTCACATATCGTATGATTCCGAAAGTGAAACCAGACATTCCCGGTGAAAATGCGGTCTACTGCATTGGCAATAGACAGCACAATTCACGGTCTGAATTTTAAAGCAGGCCGTCAAGCCGTTGTAAAACGTTACCTCTTGGTATAGAGTCAAACACTTTACCGACAGCCATACATTCGGAGGAGATAAACTGCCATCTCGAGAGTAGAACTTCATGTTCAGAGATCGAAATCTGTATATATATCTGTGGCGCACAGCTTATATTCTTGTATGTGTCAGAAAATCGATGGTCAAACAGCTCGAGAACGCTGCTACCGTCTGTGAGGTACGAACGGCTGTGTCAATAGCTTCACCTATCCAGTGACTCGGAGAGTCAAACCAGGTACTGCTGGAGAAAACCCGCTGCACTGTATTGCCAGTAGACGACTTAGTTCACAGTATAAATAAGATAGAATAGCGCCAAGCCATTTGAGAACATTGCAAAATGGCATAAAGTCAAACACTTTCCCGATGGCCTTACCTTCGGAGAAGCAAAATTCACGGTATCGAGGGTACAACTTCGTGTTCAGAGAAAGTAATCTGTCCTAATTTCAGTGACGGGCACCTTAACTTCATGCGTGAATTAAAAGATCGAGTGTCAAACCGATCGGGAAGGTTACCACCTTCTGTGAATGACGGACGGCTATGTCAGTACCTTCACATATCCTGTGATTACGACTGTCAGCCTTGGAAAACCGGTTGCAAGCCCGCTGAAGTGTTTTGGCAACAGACACCTCTATTCGGGGTTTGATTATTAACCTAAACCGTCAAACAGTTGCAGACCGTTACCTATTCGTATAAAGTCATTCTTCTTACCGAATACCTTACCATGCGAGAACCTATCGCGCTGTAGCGAGTGTCTGGCACAATAATCACGGACACAAATTGTCAGACTTGTGAGCAGGCGGCCACCACATTCTCAGGTATAAATTGCAAAATGAAGGGAAGAACCGTTAGTTAACGATACAACCTTCTTTGGGAGTCGAACGGCTGAATCAATAGGTTCACGTATAGTTAAGAATCCGAGAGTCAACCTGGTGTTCTTGGACTTAATGCGCTAAGAAGTATTGCCAATAGACACCGTATTTCACTGCACGAATATTAAGGATGAGAGTGGAAACGTCGGAGGTCATTACCAATTGGTATGAAGCCACTCTTCTTAACCTGTACCTTACATACCGAGATAGCAATCCGCGGTAGCGATTGTCTTGCATCTGGGTCACAGGAACTTATTAGTAGACATTATAGCAGGCCGATAGCTTAATTTCGTGTATCAATAGGAAGATCTAGTGTCAAACCGATCGAGAACGTTACCAGCTCCTTCTAGAGTCGAACTGCTGAGTCAATAGCTCCACCTCTCGTGTGATTCCGGGGGTCAAACACCGCAATTTCGGGAGTATGTCCGCAGAACGGTATTGGCTCTAGACACATTAATTCGCGATATATTCTTGAGTACCAGATTTATTTTTCGGAGTCACGGGATATGTGCAGCTATTGACTTAGATGTGCAAATCTCAAAGAAGGAGGTAACGTTCTCGAACGCTTTGTCTCTCGCTGTTGATACTATACACAGACATGTGGTCTCCGTCGGCGAAAATGGCACCTAATTTGTTTCCGTTAACATTATGCCGGACACTCGCTACAGCAGGCTTGGTTCTCAGAAGGTAAGGTATTCAAAAATGGAATGACTATATATGAATTGGTATAGTTATCAAACGGTTTGACGCTGTATTCTAATATTCGAACCGAGAATTAAGGTGTTTATTACAAATGCTGTTAAGCGGATTTACTCCCGGAATACGTGGTTAGACCCTCGATCTTCGAATTCATATATGTGGTTAAGGTACCCGAAACTGAAATGAATACTAATTTCATTCTATGAAGACGAACTTATTCTCTCGATGACTCCGGCGAGTTTCGCGGAAGGTTAGGCCACCGATAAAGATTTGATTTTATACCACATGGTAACGATCTCAAACGGTTTGACGATCTCCGTTAATGTTCAAACCGTGAATCAAGGTGTCTATTGCCAATACCGTACGCCGCATTTACTGCCGGAATATCTGGTTTGAGTTTATGAATCATAGAATAAGTGGTGCTATTCACATAGCTATGCGACTCACAATGATGGCGGTAACGTTATCAAACGGTTTGTCCCACGACCGTCTAATTCATACATGAAATTAAGGTGCACGTCACTAATGTGAATGCCAATTTGTTTGTCTCGAGACGAGGTTATACTCTCAGTATTAAGGGGTAGGTTCTCGAAAAGTAAGGTATACGGTAAAAAGTTTAATACCATGCGAATGGGTATCGATCTACAGCGGTCTGACACCCTACTTTAATATTCAAACCGTAAATTTAGGCGTCTATTGCCACTAGTGCACAGGGCATTTACTCCCGAAATAACTTCTTTCAATCTCGGCTTCATCGGATATGAGATGCTATTGACTTAGCCGTTCGACTCTCAAAAAGGGTGGTATCGCTCATGAACCGTTTGATACTCGATCTTCTATTTCATAGACGAAATTAACGAACCCGTAACTGAAATTTTTACTAATTTGATTCTCTGAACACGAAGTTATACTCACAATTCAGCGGGATATACAGTCGGAAGGTAAGGCATCTGTTAAAGAGTATGTCGTTTTAGAAATTGGTACCATTCTCAAACGGTCTGACCATCTACTTTAACATTCATAACGAGAATTAAGGTGTATATTGCCAATACAGTTCAGCGGATTTACTCCTGGAATTCCAGGAGTTACTATCGGAATCACAACTACAGGTGAATCTGTAGACCCAGCCGTGCGACTCTCAACGAAGGTGGTATCGATATCGAGCGGCTTGACACGCGATCGTCTTTCTAATTCATATATGAAAATAAGGTGTGCTTCTGCTTTAATGTCTACTAATATGTCCCCGCGAACTCTAAGCAAGACACTGGATACAGCGAGATAGGTTCTCTGAAGGTAAGTTATGTGGTAAAAAGGATGACTTTATAAGAATAAGTATCGCTCTGCAACGGAATGTCGCTTTAGGTTAATAATCAAACCCAGAATTATGGTGTCCATTTCCAATACTGTTCAGCAGATTTACTACCGAATTACGTGGTTTGCTTCGGAATCGTGGAATAGATGAAGCTACTGACACAGCCCTTCGTCTCTCAAAGAAGATGGTAACGTTCTAGAACGATTTGACACACGTTCTTCCAATTCGTACATGAATTTAAGGTGACGTCACTAAAATGTTTACTAATGTGTTTCCCTCAACGGGAAGCTATACGATTAATTCGGCGGGATAGTTTTTCGGGGGGTATCGTCTCCGATAAAACGTTTGACTTTATACGGAATGGTAACTATCTGAAGCAGTTTGACGCTCTGCTTCCATATTCAAACTGTGAATTGAGGTGTCCATGACCAACACAGTTCCGCTGACTTATCCTAGTAATACGTGATTTGATTCTCGGAATCACAGGACAGGTAATGCCATTGACTTAGCAGTGCGGTACTCGAAGAATGTGATAACGTTATCGAACGGTTTGACACTCGACCATCTAATTCATAGATGAAATTAAGGTGACCGCCACTGAAATGACTACTAATTTCTTTCTCTTATCTCGATGGTATGCTCTCGACCCGACGAGCTATCTTCTCCGATGGGAGGGCTATCAGCAAAATGTTTGACTCTATACCAATAGCTATCATTGTACAACTGTTTGCGTTTCACGTTAATATTCAAATCGAGAATTAAGGTGCCTATTTCCAATAATGTTCGGCGGATATGCTCCAGGAATGCCTGCTATTACGTTCGGTAGCACAGGATATGTGAAGCTATTGACTGAGATGTTCGAATATCATGGAGGGTGTTAACGCTCTAGATCGGTTATAGTTTTTGATCTTCTAACTCGTACACGTAGTTAAGGTGCCGTCACTGAAATGAATATTATTTTCTTTCTCTGAACATGAAATTATACTCTCTATGAAGCCGATGACGCCCGCGGAAGCTAAGGACTTCGGTAAAACGTTTGACATTATAGCAATTAGTAACGCTCTCTAACGCTTTGACGCTCTACTTCAATATTCAAATCATGAATTAATGTGTCTATTGCTAATACTGTTCAGCGGTTTCACTCCCGGAATGCCTCATTTGAATCGAGGAATCGTGAGAGAGGTGAAGATTTTGATATTACCCTTCGATCGCCAAAGAAGGTGGTAAAGCTCTCAAAGGGATTGACCATCGATCTCATAATTCATAGACGATATTTAGGTAGCCGCCACTAAAGCGTATACTAACTTGCTTCTCTGATTACGAAATTATATTCTCGATACAGTGGGTTGGCTTCTCGGATGGTGAAGCTTACGGTTAGATGTTGGACCCCAAACCAATAGGTAACGTGCTACCACGGTTTGACATGTAGACCAATATGTATAGCGGGAAGTTCGGTTTTCAATGCCGATACTGTACAGCGAGTTTACTCCCAGGATACCTGGTTTATCTCTTGGAATCACAGGATGAGTGAAACTATTGACTGAGCCTTTCAAATCTCAAAGAGGTTGGTAATGGTCTCGAATTGTTTGACGCCCGATTTTCTAATTCATACATGAAGTGAAGGTGCCCGTCACAGAAAAGAAGACTTATCTCTTGCCCTGAGCAGGAAGTTTTACTCTGGATATAGCGGGATAATTTTTCGGAGGGTAAGGTCTTCGGTAAAAGGTTTGGCTTTCTAGGAATTAGTGACGTTCTCATTCGTTTGGACGCACGACTATAATATTCATACCGCGAATGATGGTGTTTATTGCCAATACAGTTCAGCGGATTTACTCCCTTATTACCAGATTTAACACTGCGAATCACAGGATAGGTGAAGCTGGTGACCTGACAGTTCGACTCACAGGGAGGGTGGCAACGTCCTCGAACGGTTTGACCATCGATATTCCAATTCATACAAGAATTTCATGAACCGTCAAGAAAATGTATACTAATGTGTTTCCCTGAACACGAAGTTATTCTCGGGATACGGCGATTTAGCTTCTCGGGCGGTAGTGTCTTCGGTAAAACGTTTGATTTCAACCAATTGGTAACGTTCTCAAACTGTCTGGCGTTCTATATTAATATTCAATTAATTATGGTGTGCATTGCTAATAGATTGGTGTGCATGTACTCCTGGAATACCTGGTCTGTCCCTCCGAATCGCGAGGTAGGTGATGCTAGTGACTCAGTTCGTCTCTCGACGAAGGTGGTAACGTTATCGAGCGGTTTTATCCTCAATCCTCCTATTTATAAACGAAATAATAGTGCCCGCCTGCTAAATGGGCTAATTATTTGTTTCCGTGAACGCTGAGCAAGACACTAGCTACAGCGGATGAGGTTCTCGGAGGATAACATATCCGGTAACAATTTGTCTCTCTAACAATTGGCAATGCCAACGGTTTGACTGTGCTCTCTAACATTCATACCGTGAAATGAGGTGTCCATTGCCAATACTGTTTAGCGCATTTACTCCTGGACCACCGGGTCTGACTCTCGGAATCACAGGATAGGTGAAAGTATAGACTTATCTGTTCGAATCTCAGACAAGGCGGTAACGTTCTCGTACAGTATATCACTTGATCTGCAAATTCGTGCATGAAATTAAGGTGCTCGTCACTAACATGTATAATAATTTGCTTCTCAGAACACGCAGGTACTCTCCCGAACCGGCTGGTTGGCATCTCGGAAAGTAACGTCTTCGGTAGAAAGTTTGACTGTATACGAATACGTAACGATCTACAACGGTTCGACGCTCTTCTTTAACACTGACACCGTGAATTAAGGTGACCATTGCCAATACTGTTCAGCGGATTAACTTCTGGCAGACGTGGGTTGACCCACTGAATCACAGATCAGGTGAAGCAATTGACTTGGCCGTTCGCCTCCCAATGCGGGTGGTAACGTACTCCAACGGTTTGACTATCGATCTTGTGATTCATACATTAAACAAGTGTGCCCATCAGAGAAATGTAAAGAAATATCTTTCTCTCAACCCGAAGTTATACTTTCGAAACGACACATGTGGTTCTTGGAAGATAAGATCTTCGGTGAGAAGTATCACTATATACAAGTTATTAACGATCTACAAAGGTTTGTCACTGTAGTTTAATATTCATAGCGTGAGTTAGTGTGTCTAGCTCCAATTCCGTTCAGCGGATTTATACGCGGATTACCTGGTTTATCTCTTGGAATCACAGTATAGGTGGATCTATTGGATCAGCCGTCAGAATCGCAAATCGGGTGATAACGTACTCGAAGTGTTTGACCTTCGATCATTTAATTCGTACACGAAATCAAGGTTCCTTCACTGATTTGCCTCTCTAAGCACGATGTTATACTTGCGATACAGCGGATTATATTTTCGGGTTGTAAGGCCTTCGGTAAACAGTTTAACTCCACATCAATACGTAGCGTTCGACAAGGGTTTGACTCTAGACTTTAATATTTATACCGTCATATAGGGTGATCAATACCAATAGTGTGCAGCGGATTTTCTCTCGGAATATCAAGTTGGACACTCATAAACACTGTTTAGTTGAGCTATTGTCTTAGCCGATCGACTCTCAAAGGGGATGGTAACGTTCGCAAACGGATTGACTCTGGATCTTCTTATTCATACATGGAATTGAGGTGACCGTCACGAAAATGTTTTTCTAATTTGATCCTCTGAACACGGAGTTACAATCTCGATTAAGCTTGTCATGTTTACGAATGATACGCCCTTCGGTAGGATGTTGGACTTTATAACAATTGGTAACGATTACAAACGGTTTGAAGCTCTACTTTACTATTCAAAACGTGAATGAAGGTGTCAATTGGTAATGCACATCTGCGGATGTACTGCAGGAATACCTGGTTTGTCTCTCCGAATCGCAGGATGGGTGAAGCTGTTCACTTAGCAATTCGTCTCTCACAGAAGGTGGCAACGTTGTCGAGCTGTTTGACCCCCGATCTTCTAATTCGTATATAAAATTATGGTGCCCGTGACTAAAATGTATACTAATTTGCTTCCTTGAACACTAAGTCATACTCTCGACACAGCGTGTTAGGTTCTCGGAACGTAAGAAGTTGCGTAAAGGGAATGAATATATACAAATTAGTAGCGTTCTCAAGCTGTTTGACGCCCTACTTTAATATGAAACCGTGAAAGAATGGGTCGATTGCCAATACTGATCAGCGCGTTTACTGCCGCAGTACCTGGCTTGACTCATAGAATCTCAGGATAGGTGAACCTGACGACCCAACTGTGCGACTCTCAAATACGGTGGTAAGGTTCTCGTACGGTTTGTCCGTCGACTTTCTAATTCATATACGAAGTTCAGGTGCATGTCACTGAAATGAACAGTAATATGCAACACTGAAAACTAAGATGTAGTCTTGATACAGCGTGTTAACTTCCCGGAAAGTAAGGCCATCGGTAAAATATTTGATTGTATACAGACCTGTTACGTTCTACAACGGTTTGACTTTGAAGTTTTATACGTATACCGTGATATAGGGTGACAAAAGCCAATACGTTATCGCCGATTTACACCCGATAAGTCGGTTTGCCTGACGGAATCACAGGATAAGACGTGCTATTGGCATAGCCGTGCGACTCTTAAAGATGGTGCTAATGTTCTGACCCACGATATTCTAATCCATACACGTAGTTACGGTGCCCGTCACTGAAATGAGTACTAATTTCTTTCCCTGAATATGATGTTGTACCCTCGATGCACCGGGTTAGGCTTTGGGAGTGTACGTCATTCTGTATATCGTCTGACTTTTATACATAACTGGTAACGCTCTCAAACGATTTCACGTTCTACATTAATATTCCAACCGTGGATTAGGTTTCGAATGCCTACACTTTACATTTTATTATCTCTCTGTATGGCTGGATTGACTTTCGGCTCAAAGGATAGGTGAAGGTGACTTAGGCATTCGACACTCAAAGAAGGTGCTATCAATATCGAACGGTTTGACGCTCGAGCTTGTTATTCATAGATGAAATTAAGTTGTCCGCCACTAAAGTTTACACTATTTTGCTTCTCTGACCACGAACGCATATTCTCGATACAGCGGGTTTGTTCTAGGAAGGTACGTCCTTCGGTGAAAGGTTAGACTCTATACCAATAGGTTACGTTGTAGAATTGATTACCCTGTATTTCAACATTTGTACCGGTATGTAGGATTTCTAATGAGGATACTGTACAGCGGAGTTACACCTGGAATATCTAGTTCGAATCTCGGAATCGCAGGGTATGTGAAGGTATTGACTTTAGCGTTCAACACATAAAAAAGGTGGTATCGTTCTCGAATGGATTGACCGTCGATCTTCTAAACCATACTGGAAATGAATGTGCCCGTAAATATAGTGTATATGGATTTTCTTCCCTGAACTGGAAGTTGTACTCTCGGTCCAGCTGGATATCCACTCGGAAGGTAAGGCCTTCGGTAAAAGTTTGAATCTATACCAAGTGCCACTCCTCAACGGTTTGATTATTTATACCGGGAAGTGGGGTTTTTAATGCCCATACGGTACAGCGGATTAACACCTGGAATATCTGGTTTGAATCTCCGAATCACAGGATTGGTGAAGCTATGGACGTAGCCGTTATATTCCCAAAGACGGTGGTAAAGTTCACGAACGCGTTGAACCTCGATGCTGAAATTTATACAAAAACATGTGGTTTTCGTACGCTATAATGTCTACTAATTCGTTTCCGTGAACACTAAGCAGGAGACACGCAACAGTGGGTTAGGTTCTCGGAAAGTTCGGTATTCGTTGAGAGGAACGACTTTATAGGAATTGGTAATGTTCTCTGACGGTCTGACTCAGTACCTATATAGTTATACCGTGCATTAAGGTATCTATTGCCAATATTCTACCGTGCATGTACTCCCTGAATACCTGGTTGGCTCTAGCGAGCACAGGATAGCAGAAGCTACTGACTTGGCCTTTCGAATCTCACAGAACGTGGTAGCGGTCTCATACGGTTTGACCATCGATCTTCTCATTCATACCCTAGGATAAGGTGCCCGTGACTAAAATGTATACTAATTTGTTTCTCTGAACACGAAGATATAATCTCGATAAAGGGGTTAGCTTATCGGAATGTAAGGCCCGCTGTAAAAAATTGGGCTATAGAGCAATGGGTAACATGCTACAACCCTTTGACACAGTTTTGTAATATTCATATCGTAAAATTGCGTGTCTAATACCAATAATGTACAGCAGGTTTAGTTGCGGATTACCTGATTAGATTCTTGGCATGAAAAGATAGGTGAAGCTGCTAAATTAGCCTTTCGACTGTTAAAGATGATGGCAACGTTCTCGGAAGGTTCTACTCGTGATATTTCTATTCGTGTACGTAAATATGATGCCCGTCATTAAAATGTGTTAACTAACTAACTAACACCTTTCCCTCAACCCGAAGATATAATCTCGATACAGCGGCTTAGCTCCTCGGAACGTAATGCCTTCGGCAAATGGTATACTTTTCAGTAATAGGTAACGTTCTGTAACATTTTGACGGTTTGCTTTAATATTCATACCCTGAATTAAGGTGTCTCTTGCCAATTCTGTACTTGGCACTTACTCCCGGAGCACCTCGTTTGACTCTAGGAACCACAGGTAGGTGAGGGTATTGACTTAACTGATCGACTCTCAATGACGGTGTTAACGTTCTCGAAATCTTTAGCCCTCGATATTCTAATTCAAACTTGAAATAACGGTGCCCGTCACTAAAATTTAAACTAATATATTTCCCTGAACGAGAAGATGTACTTTCGATACGGCGGATTAGGGTCTCTGAAGACAAGGCCATCGGGAAGAAGGATGACTATATTCAAATTGTTAAAGATCTACAACGGATGGCCACTGTACTTTAATATTCCTACCGCGAATTATTGTGCCTAGTTCCAATACCTTCTGCGGACATACTCCCGGAATAGCTGTGTTTGACTATCGGAATGACAGGATTGGTGGAGCTTGTGACTTAGATGTGTGACGTTCAAAGAAGGTGGGATCGATCTCAAACGGTTTGACTCTGGTATTCGATTTCATACATGAAAATAAGGTGCCCGTCACTAAATTGGATACTAATTTGTTCCTCTGCTCACGGATTTATTCTCTCAATACAGCGGGATTGGCTTTCGGTGTGTAAGCTATTCAGTAAATCGTTTGACTTTATACAAATTGGGAATATTCTCAAGTGGATTGGCGATCTACTTTAATATTAAAGCTGTGAAACAAGGTGCATAATGCCATTACTGTTCAGCGGATTTTGTCCCTGAATACCTGGTTTGGCTCTCGGAATACATAGGATAGGTGAAGCTACTAAGAAAGCGGTTCGATTCCCAGAGAAGGTTGTCACGTTCTCGATCGGTTTGACGCTCGATCATCGAATTCATACCTAAAATTATGGTTCACGTCAATAAAATGTATACTAATTTGTTTCTATTGACACTAGGTTATACTTGCGATGCAGCCGGTGAAGTTCGCCGAATGTATTGTCTTCGGTAAAACGTTTGACATTAAAATTATTGGTACCGTTCTCAAATGGTTTGACGCAATACTTTAATATTCAAACCGTGAATTAAGGTGTCTATTGCCAATACTGTTCCGTGGATTCACTCCCGCAGTACCTGTTTGACTATGTATCGCATGAAAGGTGAAGCTATTGACTTAGCCGTCCTTATATCATAGAACGTGGCATCGTTCTCGAGCGGTTTGGTCCACCGTCTTCAAATTTATACATGATGTGCAGGTGCCCGTCACTGAAATGAATTCTAATTTCTTTCTCTGATGACGTAGTTATGCTCTCGATACAACGGATTGGTTTTGAGGGGGGGGGGGTAATAAGGTCTACGATAATGCTTTTGAATTTATAGCAGTTGGTATCCTTCTCAAACGGTTTGACTCCCGATTTTGCTCTTCATTCATGAAAATGCTGTGCGTTTGCTATAATGTCAACGAATTTGTTTCCGTGTTCACTAAGCGCGTCTGTCGCTACAGCGGGTTAGGTTCTAGGAAGGCAAGGTATCTGGTAAATAGTTTGATTTTATACCATTTGGCATTTATCTCCACACTTTGACTCACTACTTTAATATGCATAACGTGAATTAATGTGCCCCTTTCCAACACTGTTCAGCGGATTTATGCCTGGAATAACAGGTCTGACTCTCGGAATCACAAGGAAAATTGTCGGAATTGAGTCAGCCATTCGTGTCTCAAGGAAAGTGGTAACGTTCTCGATCGGTTTAGCCCTCGATCTTCTAATTCATACATGAAGATATTGCGCCCGTCAATAAAATGTATACTAATTTGTTTCTCTAGACAGAAGGCTATACTCTCGATACAACGGGATACGTAAACCGAATGTAAGGCCTTCGGTAAATAGTTGGACAGTATACCAATATGTAACGCTCTACATCGTCTTGACTCTGTAGTTTAATATTCATTCCCTGAATTGAGGTGTCGAGTGCTAATACTCTACAACGCTTTTACTCACTGAATACCCGGTGCTCTTCTCGGAATTATAGGATAGGTGAAGCCATTGACATAGGTGTGCAATTCCCAATGAAGGTGGTGACGTCCTCGAAGTGTTTGATACGCAATCCTTCTAATTCATACATCAAGTAAAGGTGCCCGCCACTGAAATGATGACTAATTTCTTTCGGTGAACAGGAAATGTATCTCTGTATACAGCGGGTTAATTTTTCGGAGGGTAAGGTCTTCGGTAACACGTTTGACTTTCTAGTAATTGGTACCGTTCTCAAATGGTTTGACAATCGATCTTTTAATTGATACATGAAATTAGGGTGCCAGTGGCTAAAAGGGATAATAATTTGTTTCTCTGAACCCGACGTTACACCGTCGATGCAGCGGGTTACGTTCTCGGATGGTAAAGGCTTTGGTAAATAGATTGAACCTATACGAATGGGTGACGTTTTACGACGGTTTCACGCTCTACCGTAGCATTGAAGCTGTGAATTAAGGTGTCAATTGCCAACATTATTCAGCGGACATACTCCCAGAACAGCTGGTATGACTCCCGGAATCACGGTACAGGTAAAGCTACTGATTTAGCAGTGCAATTTTCAAACAGTGTGGGATCATTCACGGACTGATTGACTCTGGTCATCATGTTGGTACATGATATTATGGTGCCCGTCACCAGAATGAATACTAATATGCTTTTCTGAACACGAAGTGAGACACTACCTGCAACCGGATAGTTTCTCCAATGGTAAAATGAATGACTTCATATACATTTGTAATGTTCACAGACGGTTTGAATCTCTACCTTAATATTCATACTGTGAAATAGAATGCCTTTTGCCATTACTCTTCAGTGAATTTACTCCCGTATTACCTCGTATATCTCTCCGAATCACAGGATACCTGAAGCCGTTGATCGAGACGGTCGAATGACATAGAAGGTGGTAGCGGTCTTGAATGGTGTGAACCTCGACCTTCTAATTCATGCATGATATTAATGTGCTCGTCGCTAAAGCGAATATTAATTCTCCTCACTGAATACGATTTTATATTCTCGATACAGCAGGTTAGATTTACGGAAGGTATGGTCTTCGGTAAAGCATTTGATTTTGTAGTAATTTTTAACGTTCTCATACGGTTTGACACTCCACTTTAATATTCATACCGTGAATGATGGTATCTATTGCCAATACGCTTCCGGCGATTTACTCCCGAAATACGTGGTTTGGCTGTCGGAATCAAAGGATAGGTGGTGCTATTGCCTTATCTATGCGACTCTCAATGATGGAGGTAACGTTTTCGAACGGTATGACTCACGATCTTCTCATGCATTCATGAAATGATGGTGTCCACAGCTGCAGCGTATACTACTAATTTTGTATCTCCGAACACGAAGTTATACTCTCGTTGCCGCGGGTTAGGTTCTCTGAGGGTAAAGTCTTCGGTAATATATTTGACGTTGTACCAATTGGTAACACTCTCACACGGCTTAACGCTCTACTTTAATATTCAATCCGCGAATTATGGTATTCATTGCCAATATTGTACAGCGCATTTACTTCCGAAATATCTCGTTTGAGTTTCGGAATCACAGGATATGTAATGCCATTGGCTAAGCCGTTCGACCCTCAGTGGAGGTGGTAACGATCTCAAACAGTTAGTCACGCGATCTTTTAATTTGTGCATGGAATTAACGTGCCCCGATATAAAATGTCTACTATTTCGTTTCCACGGACAGTTATTCCAACAATACAGCGGGTTATGTTCTCGGAAGGTAAGGTGTCCGTTATAGAGTATGCCGTTATGCCCATTGATAACGTTCTCAAACGGTTTGACGCACTGCTTTAATATTCATGTCGTGAAATAAGGTGTCCATTTCCAATGCAGTCCAGCGGATACACTCCTGATATGCCTAGCGTTACTCTCGGAAGCACAGGATAGGTGAAGCTATTTAATTCGATATCCGATTCTAAAAGGAGGTTCTAACGTTCTGGATCGGCTTGACACTCGATCTTCTAATTCATAAATGAAATAAAGACTCCTGTCACAGAAATCATCACTTATTTCTCTCTCGGAACACGAAGTTACACTCTCGATACAGCGAGATAGGTAATCCGAATGTTAGTCCTTCGGAGAAATGTTTGACCCTATACCAATACGCAACGTACTGCATCAAACTATCTCCTTATTTTAATGATCTAGCCGTGAAAGAAGGTGTCTAGTGCCAATAGAGTTCAGTGGTTTTATACTCGGAATACCTGGTTTGCCGCACGGACTCCAAGCGTAGGTGAAGCTATTGCCATAGCCATACGAATATCAAATAAGGTGCTAACGTTCTCGAACTGTTTGACGCCCGATCTTCCAATTCATACATGAAGTAAAGGTGCCTATCACTGAAATGAAGACAAATTTCTTCCTCTAAACAGAAAGTCTTATTCTCGATACAGCTGGTTAATTTTACGAAGGCTACGGTCTTCGGTAAAACGTTAGACTTTCTAGGAACTGGTAACGTTCTCGAACGGTTGGACACACCACTTTAATATTCATACCGTGAATTATAGTGCTTAATGCCAATAGAGTTCAGCGGACTGACTGCC
>NIJG01001218.1:25758-38093 GCA_002201625.1 Euglossa dilemma | reverse complement strand
ATTCATTTCTGCGACGGGCACCTCAATTTCATGTATGAATTAGAAGGTCAAGGGTCAAACCGATCACGCACGCTACCACCTTCTTTGAGTGTCGAACGGCTATGTAGGTGGCTCACTCATCCTGTGATTCCGAGAGTCATTCCATGTATTTCGGAAGTTGAACCGCTGAACAGAATTGGCAATAGTCACGGTAAATCACTGTTTCAGTATTAGAGTAAAGTGTCAAACCGTTGCAGATCGTTACATATTCATATAGAGTCCAACTTTTTACCGAAGGCCTTACATACCGAGAACATATCCCGATGTATAAAGAGTATAAGTTCGTGTTCAATGAAGCATATCAGTATATATTTGCGTGACGGCACCCTTAATTTCATTTGCGAATTGGAATATCGAATGTGAAACCGTTCGAGATCGTTATCAACTTCCTTGCGAGTAGAACGGCTATGTAAATTGCGTCACCTACCATGTGATTCCGATAGACGAACCTGGTATTCCTGGGGAGAATCCGCTGTACACTATTGACAATGGACACCTCAATAACGGTTTGAATATTAATGTAGATCGTGAAACAGTTTGAGAACGTTACCACTTTGTATAAAGGCAAACATTTTAGCGAAGGCCTTACCCACCCCGAACCTAACCCGCTGTATCGCGAGTACTATTTCGTCTTGAGAGACACAAATTAGTGCACATTTTAGTGATGGCCACCTTAATTTCATTTATGAACTAGAAGATCGAGGGTCAATCCGTTCGAGAACGATACCACCGTCTTTGAAAGTCGAAGGGCCATGTCAATAGCTTGAACTACCCTGTGATTCGGAGAGACAAACCAGGTATATCGAGAGTAAATCCGCGGTACAGTATTAGCATTAGACAGCCCATTTCAGGTAATAGCCATTAAAGTATATAGACATACCGCAGTAGAACGTTACATATTTGTATAGCGTAAAACATTTTACCGAAGGCCCTACTTTCCGGGACCTACCCCGTTGTACTGAGAGTATAATCTCGTGTCCAGAGAAACAAATTAGCATTGACGTTAGTGACTTGCACCTTAAATTTATGTCTGCGTTTGAAAATGGGGTGCCAAACTTTTCCAGGACTTTCCCACCTTCTTTGTGATTCGGACGGCAGAGCGAATAGCTTCACATATCCTGTCATTCCGACAGTCGAACCAGATAAGCCGGGAGTAAATGCGCTGTATTGTGTTGGGCAAAAGGCACCTTACTTCTCTGTTTGAAGATTAAAGCAGGCAGTCAAGCCGTTGTATATCATAACCTATATGTGTATGGTCAAACTTCTTACGGAATGTTTTGCGCTCCGAAAAACTAACTCGCTGTACAGGGAGTATAACACCGCGTTCAGTGGAACAAATTACTCTAAATTGTAGTGTGAGGAGCTTTAATTTCACGAATGAATTCGAAATGCGAATGTCAAACCTTTCGGGAGCATTACCACATTCTGGGCGAGTCGAACGACTATGACAATGGCTTCACCAATCCTGTGATTCGGAGAGTCAAACCAGGTATTCCGGGAGGTCGTCTGCTGAAGTGTTTTGGCAATGGACACCTTTATTCGCGGTTTGAATGTTACAGTTGAGAGTCAATCCGTTTCTGAGCGTTACCAACTGGTATAGGGGCCAACATTTTACCGAAGACCTCACCCTTCCGGGAACCTAACCCTCCGTGTCGACAGTATAATTTCGAGTTCAGAGGAACAACTTAGTACACATTTTTGTGGCGGGAACATTACTTTCATGTATGTATTAGATTATCGAGAGTCAAGCAGTTGGAGAACGTTTCCACCTTTCATGACAGTCGCACGGCTAAGTCAGTATCTTCACCAATCCTATTATTCCGATAGTTAAACCTGGTATTCCTGGGGACACTGCGCTGTACACTATTGGCAATGGACACCATAACTAACGGTTGGAGTATTAATATAGAACGTGAAACAGTATGAGAACGCTACCACTTTGTATGAAGGCAAACATATTACTGAAGGCCTCACACACCCCGAACCTAACCCGCTGTATCGCGAGTACCATTTCGTCTTGAGAGACACAAATTAGTGCACATTTTAGTGACGGCCACCTTAATTTCGTTTATGAACAAGAAGATCGAGGGTCAATCCGTTCGAGAACGATACCATATTCTTCTTTGAAAGGCGAAGGGCCATGTCAATAGCTTGACCTATCCTGTGATTCCGAGAGTGAAACCGGCTGATCCTGGAGTAAATCCGCTGATCACTAAGGGCAATAGATACAATAATTCGAGGTATGAATATTAAAGTGGAGAGGCAAACCTTCGGAGAGCATTACCAATTGGTATGAAGTCATTCGTTATACCGTATGCCATACCTTCCGTGAAAATATCACGCAGTATCGAGACTATAACTTCGTATTGAGAGTAGCAAACTAGCATACATTTTAGTGGCGGCACCTTAATTTCATGAATGTAGTAGATGACCTATGATCAAACAGTTCGAGAACGTTACCACCAAAATTGAGATGCGAACGGCTAAGCCAATATCGTCACATATCCTGTGATTCCAAGAAAGAAACCAGGTAATCCGCGAGTAAATCCACTGGACGGTATTGGCACTGGACAATTTAGTGCACGGTATGAATATTAAACTACAGTGATAAAACGTTCTAGATCTTTAACACTTTGCATATAGTCAATCGTCTCAACGAAGACCTTATCTTCCGAGAACCTGATCTGCCGTATCGAAAGAATAACTTCTGGTTGAGAGAAACATATTAGTTTATATTCCACTGACGCGCACCCTTATTCAATGAATGAATTGCAAGACCGAGTGTCAAACCTTTCGAGGACGTTGCCACCATATTTCAGTGATGAATGGCTAAGTCAATTGCTTCACCTATTCAGTGATTCCGAAAGTCATACCAGGTATTCCGGGAGTACATCTGCTGAACTGTATTGTCAATGGACACCTTAAGTCACAGTTTGAATATTAAAATAGTGCGGCAAGCCATGCGAGAACGATACCGCCGTATGGGAGTGACGAACGGCTAATTCAATGGCTTCACCTATCCTGTGATTGCAAGAGCCAGACCAGCTATTCGTGGATTACATCCGCTGATCAGTATTGTCAATAGCCGCAATAATCCGCTGTATGAATATTATAGACGGGAGCCAAACCTTCGAAGAACGTTCCCATTTGGTACGAAGTCGTTCGTTCTACCGAATGTCATAACTTCCGTGAAAATATATCGCCGTCTCGAGAGTATAACTTCGTGTTCAGAGAATCAAATTAGCAGAAGTTCTAGCAGATGCACATCTTGGAGTCATATATGAATTAGAAGATTGGGCGTCATATCGTTCGTGTTCGTTACCATCTGCTTGGAGATTCGAACGGCTAAGTCAATAGCTCCACATATCCTGTGTTTCCGAGAGTCATGGCAGGTATGCCTGGAGTAAATCCCCAGAACAGTATTGGCGTTATATACCCTATTTAACGGTATAAATATTGAAGCACAGATCCAAATCGTTGTAGAACGTTACTTATTGCCTTGTAGACAGAATTCTCACAGAAGGCCTTACCTTCGAGAAGCTAACACTCTCTGTCGAGAGTATAACTTCGTGTTAAGGGAAACAAATTAGTAGACGTTTTAGCGGACACACACCTTAGTTTCATGTCTGAATTTGAAGATTGAGCGTCAAAACGTTAGGGATCGTCACCACTTGCTTGCAGATTCGAACGGCTAAGTCAATAGCTCTACATATCCTCTGTTTCCGAGAGTCATGGAGGGTAAGCCTGGAGAAAAGCTGCTGAACAGTATTGTCAACAGTCACCATAATGCACGATTTGAATATTATTGCAGACCGACAAACCGTTGTAGAACGCTACATATTGGTATACAATAGGACTCTTTACCGAAGACCTTACGTCCCGACCAGTCCAACCCGCTGTAGGGAGTGCCTTGTTTAGTGTTCATGCAGACATACAAATTGTCATTTTAGTGGCGCGCACCTTAATTTCATGTGCGAAATAGGAGATCGAGGGTCAAACCGGTCGAGAACGTTGCCACCTTCTTTGACAATCGATCGGCTTAATCAATAGCTTCACCTTTTCTTGTGATCCCGAGATTCAAGCCAGGTATCCCCGGAGCAAATCACCTGAACATTATTGGCAATAGAGACCTTACACCACTGTTTGAATATTAAAATAGAGCGTCGCCCCGTTTGCGATCGTTACCTGTCACTACACAGTCAATCGCATTACCGAAAGCCATACCGTCCGAGAAGAGAACACACCGTATCTAGAGTATTATTTCGTGGTTTGGGAAGCACATTAGTATAAATTTTAGTGACGGCACATCAGTTTCATGTATTAATTAATATATCGATGTTCATCGCGCATGAGAACAATGCCACCATCTTTGAGTGTCGAAAGGCTGAGTCAATAGCTTCACCTATCCTGTGATTTCGACGGTGAATCCATGTAATCTGGTGTATATCCGCAGTACGGTATTTGTAATGCACACCTAAATCCACAGCATAAAGATTAAAGTACAAAGTCAAACCGTCCGAGAAAGTTTCCATCTTGAATGAAATAAACCGTTGTATCGGAGACCTTACTCTCCGCGAACATATCACCCTGTATCGGCAGTATAACACCGCCTTCAGAGACACACAGTGATTTTCACTTTAGTGACGGACACCTTTATTTCATGTCCGAAATAGCAGATCGAGGGACAAACCGTTCGAGAAAGTAATCACCCTGTTAGAGAGTGGCACAGATAATTCAACAGCTCCACCTATCCAGTTATTCGGCGTGTCAAACCATTAAGGCCTGGAGTAAATCCGCTGAACAGTGTTCGCAACAGACACATTAGTTCTCGGTTTGAATATCAAAATAGAGCGCCACACCCTTTGTGAACGTTACTAATATTTATAATGTCAAACGTTTTACCGACAGCCGTACCGCCCGAGAAGCTAAGCCGCCGTGTCGTGTGATTAACTTCGGGTTTAGAGAAACACATTAGTATACATTTCAGTTATGGCACCTTAAATTCGTGTATGAATTAGAGTATCGATGGTCAAACCGGTCGAGTACTTTACCACTCTCTGTGAGCATCGAACTGCTAGGTCGAAAGCTCATCAATCCTGAGATTTCTAGGGTCTAATCAGGTAACACTGGAGTAAATATGGTGAAGAGTACTGGCAATTGGCACCATATTTCACGGTATCAATATTAATGTAAGGTGTCTAGCCGTCGGTGAATATTACCACTTCGTATAAAGTATTCCACCTTAGAATAACATACATACTGAGATGCAATTCTGCTGCAGCGAGTGTCCTGCTTAATGTTAACGGAAGCAAGTTAGTAGACATTTTCGCGGAAGGAAATCACACGTTTGTGTATAAATATCATTATCGAGTGTCTATGCTTTCGAAAACGTTACTACCATCCTTGATATTCGCACACATAAGTCAATAACTGTAGCTATCCTGTGATACCGAAGTGCAAATCAGGTATTCCATGGGTAAATGCGCTGAACTGTATTGGCAATTAACACCTGAACTCACTGTATGGATATTAAAATACAGAGTAAATCCGTTTGAGGACGATACGAATGGGAATAATGTCAAATGTTTTACTGAATCCCTTACACTCCGAAAGCCAAACGCATTATATCGAGTGAAGGACTTCGTGTTCAGGAAAACAAACTAGNGCTAAGTCAATAGCTCCACATATCCTGTGTTTCCGAGAGTCATGGCAGGTATGCCTGGAGTAAATCCCCAGAACAGTATTGGCGTTATATACCCTATTTAACGGTATAAATATTGAAGCACAGATCCAAATCGTTGTAGAACGTTACTTATTGCCTTGTAGACAGAATTCTCACAGAAGGCCTTACCTTCGAGAAGCTAACACTCTCTGTCGAGAGTATAACTTCGTGTTAAGGGAAACAAATTAGTAGACGTTTTAGCGGACACACACCTTAGTTTCATGTCTGAATTTGAAGATTGAGCGTCAAAACGTTAGGGATCGTCACCACTTGCTTGCAGATTCGAACGGCTAAGTCAATAGCTCTACATATCCTCTGTTTCCGAGAGTCATGGAGGGTAAGCCTGGAGAAAAGCTGCTGAACAGTATTGTCAACAGTCACCATAATGCACGATTTGAATATTATTGCAGACCGACAAACCGTTGTAGAACGCTACATATTGGTATACAATAGGACTCTTTACCGAAGACCTTACGTCCCGACCAGTCCAACCCGCTGTAGGGAGTGCCTTGTTTAGTGTTCATGCAGACATACAAATTGTCATTTTAGTGGCGCGCACCTTAATTTCATGTGCGAAATAGGAGATCGAGGGTCAAACCGGTCGAGAACGTTGCCACCTTCTTTGACAATCGATCGGCTTAATCAATAGCTTCACCTTTTCTTGTGATCCCGAGATTCAAGCCAGGTATCCCCGGAGCAAATCACCTGAACATTATTGGCAATAGAGACCTTACACCACTGTTTGAATATTAAAATAGAGCGTCGCCCCGTTTGCGATCGTTACCTGTCACTACACAGTCAATCGCATTACCGAAAGCCATACCGTCCGAGAAGAGAACACACCGTATCTAGAGTATTATTTCGTGGTTTGGGAAGCACATTAGTATAAATTTTAGTGACGGCACATCAGTTTCATGTATTAATTAATATATCGATGTTCATCGCGCATGAGAACAATGCCACCATCTTTGAGTGTCGAAAGGCTGAGTCAATAGCTTCACCTATCCTGTGATTTCGACGGTGAATCCATGTAATCTGGTGTATATCCGCAGTACGGTATTTGTAATGCACACCTAAATCCACAGCATAAAGATTAAAGTACAAAGTCAAACCGTCCGAGAAAGTTTCCATCTTGAATGAAATAAACCGTTGTATCGGAGACCTTACTCTCCGCGAACATATCACCCTGTATCGGCAGTATAACACCGCCTTCAGAGACACACAGTGATTTTCACTTTAGTGACGGACACCTTTATTTCATGTCCGAAATAGCAGATCGAGGGACAAACCGTTCGAGAAAGTAATCACCCTGTTAGAGAGTGGCACAGATAATTCAACAGCTCCACCTATCCAGTTATTCGGCGTGTCAAACCATTAAGGCCTGGAGTAAATCCGCTGAACAGTGTTCGCAACAGACACATTAGTTCTCGGTTTGAATATCAAAATAGAGCGCCACACCCTTTGTGAACGTTACTAATATTTATAATGTCAAACGTTTTACCGACAGCCGTACCGCCCGAGAAGCTAAGCCGCCGTGTCGTGTGATTAACTTCGGGTTTAGAGAAACACATTAGTATACATTTCAGTTATGGCACCTTAAATTCGTGTATGAATTAGAGTATCGATGGTCAAACCGGTCGAGTACTTTACCACTCTCTGTGAGCATCGAACTGCTAGGTCGAAAGCTCATCAATCCTGAGATTTCTAGGGTCTAATCAGGTAACACTGGAGTAAATATGGTGAAGAGTACTGGCAATTGGCACCATATTTCACGGTATCAATATTAATGTAAGGTGTCTAGCCGTCGGTGAATATTACCACTTCGTATAAAGTATTCCACCTTAGAATAACATACATACTGAGATGCAATTCTGCTGCAGCGAGTGTCCTGCTTAATGTTAACGGAAGCAAGTTAGTAGACATTTTCGCGGAAGGAAATCACACGTTTGTGTATAAATATCATTATCGAGTGTCTATGCTTTCGAAAACGTTACTACCATCCTTGATATTCGCACACATAAGTCAATAACTGTAGCTATCCTGTGATACCGAAGTGCAAATCAGGTATTCCATGGGTAAATGCGCTGAACTGTATTGGCAATTAACACCTGAACTCACTGTATGGATATTAAAATACAGAGTAAATCCGTTTGAGGACGATACGAATGGGAATAATGTCAAATGTTTTACTGAATCCCTTACACTCCGAAAGCCAAACGCATTATATCGAGTGAAGGACTTCGTGTTCAGGAAAACAAACTAGTATACATTTTAGGGACGGCCACCTTAATTTTTAAGTCACGAGCTCCACCTATACTGTGATTCGGAGAGTCAAACACAGCAATTCCGGAAGTAAATCCGCTGAATGGTATTGGCACTAGACACATTAATTCCTGTTGTTAATGTTAAAATACAGTGTCAAACCGTTGTAGATCCATAACAATTCGTATATAGTCATTCTCTGTCCCGAAGGTATAATCCTCCGTGAACCTAATCCGCCGTATCGAAAGTATAACTTCGCGTTCAGAGAGACATATTTGCTTACATTTTAGTGACGGGCACCCTTATTTCAGGTATGAATTAGGAGATCAAGGTCTAAAGCATTCGATACCGTTAACCCGTCGCTGAGAGTCGATCATTTATGTGAATACCCTCACCTATCCAGTGGTTCCAAGAGTCGAACGAGGTACTCCGGGAGTAAATGCCAAGTACAGTATTGGAAATTCACGGTATGAACATTAAAGCAAACCGTCACACTGTAATAGAACGTTATCCATTCCTTTAAAATCATACCTTTTACCGAAGGCATTACCTTCCGAAAAACTTACTCGCTGCATGGAGATTATCACTTCGTAGTGAGAGAAACATATTAGTATCCATTTTAGTGACGGGCACATTAATTTCATGTATGAATTAGAATACCAAGTGTCAAACCGCTTGTGAGCGATAAAACCGCCCGTGGGAGCCGAACGGCTAAGTCAATAGCCAAAATTATACTGTGATTCCGAGAGTCAAGCCAGGTGTTCTTGGAGTAAATCCGCTGTACAGTAGCTGCATTAAAAATCCTACTTCCCCGATTAAATATTAAAGTACGGTGTCAGACAGTTGTACAACGTTACCTGTTGGTATGCAGTCAAACATTTTACCGACGGCCTATCCTTCCGGGAAGATAGCCCGCCGTATGGTGAGTATTACTTCGTGTTCAGAGACGGGTATTAGTTTACATTTTAGTGACGAGCATCTTAATTGCATGCACGAATTACAATATCGAGGGTTAAACCGTCCGAGAACGTTACCACCACAAGTGAGATTCGAACGGTTAAGTCAATCGCTTCACCCATCCTGTCATTCGGAGAGTCAGCCCCGGTAATCTGGGTGAACGTGCGCTGAACAATCTTGGCAATAGACACCTCAATTCACGGTTTGAATATTAAAGCAGACCGTCAAACCGTTGTAAAGCGTTACCTAATGGTATAGAGTCAGACACTTCACCGACAGCCTAACCTTCGGAAAAAGCTAACCTGCCGCTTCGAGAGTATATCTTCGTGTTCAGCGAACGAAATTAGTATTCATTTGGATGAGGGTCACCTTATCTTCATGCATGAGTCCGAAGGTCGGGCGTGAAACAGATAGAAAACGCTACCAACTCTGTTGAAAATCGAATCGCTCTGTTAATAGCTTTACCTACCGTACGATTCCCAGAATCAAACCAGGCATTCCGGACATTCATGTGCTGAACAGCAATGGCATTATACACCGTAATTCACGGATTTAATATTAAATTAGGCCGTTAGTTCACTTGAGAACGTTACCTATTGATTTATGGTGAAAATTGTTCCGAAGGCCTTAGCTACCGAAAGGCAATGCCGCTGTATCAAGAGTATAACATCGTGATCAGGGAAGTCAGGTAGTATCCATTTTAGTGCGGCGCCTTAATTTCATGTGTGAAATAGAAGGTCAAATGTCAAACGGATCGGGAACCTTACCACCTTCGTTCAGAGTTCATCGGCTAAAACAATAGTTCCAATCATGGGATACCGAGAGTCAAACCAAGCATTCCAGGAGGAAATCCGCTGAAAGGTATTGGCAATAGAAATATTGATACACGGTTTGAATGTTATTGTCGCGAATCAAATCATTGAAGAATGTTAACAATACGTATGGAGTAAATCTTTCTACCGAAGGCCTTACCTTCCGAGAAGCCATACCAGCTGTAGGAACTGCCATGCTTAGTATTCACGGAAACAAATTAGTAGACATTATAGCAGACCGGCTCGTTATTTTCATGTAGGTACAGCCAAATCGATAATCAAACCTATCGAGAACGTTAATACCATACTTGTGAACAAACGTCTAAATCAATAGCTTCACCTATCTTCTATTACCGAGAANGGAGACCTTAATTCGCGGTGTGAATATTAAAGATGAGAGTCAAACCGATGCAGAATATTACCTATTCGTATTAAGGTCATTCAATTTACCGAACACCCTTCCGTCTGATAATCTGACATGCTGCATCGAGTGTCTAGCTCATTGTCTAGACATTTTAGCGTACGGACTCCACATTTTTGTGTATAAATGCCAACATCGAGAGTCAAATCGTTCGTGAACATTACCACCTTCCTAGAGCGTCGTACAGCTAAGTCAACACCTCCACACGTCCTTCGATTCCGAAAGTCAAACCAGATATTCTGGGAGTAAACGTGCTGTACAGAATTGGCATTACCCACCCTTTTCCAAGGCAGAAATATTAAGGTACAGAGTAAATCCGTTTGAGAACGATACCAATGGAAATAATGTCAAATGTTTTACTGAATCCCTTACACTCCGAAAGCCGAAGGTATAATCCTCCGTGAACCTAATCCGCCGTATCGAAAGTATAACTTCGCGTTCAGAGAGACATATTTGCTTACATTTTAGTGACGGGCACCCTTATTTCAGGTATGAATTAGGAGATCAAGGTCTAAAGCATTCGATACCGTTAACCCGTCGCTGAGAGTCGATCATTTATGTGAATACCCTCACCTATCCAGTGGTTCCAAGAGTCGAACGAGGTACTCCGGGAGTAAATGCCAAGTACAGTATTGGAAATTCACGGTATGAACATTAAAGCAAACCGTCACACTGTAATAGAACGTTATCCATTCCTTTAAAATCATACCTTTTACCGAAGGCATTACCTTCCGAAAAACTTACTCGCTGCATGGAGATTATCACTTCGTAGTGAGAGAAACATATTAGTATCCATTTTAGTGACGGGCACATTAATTTCATGTATGAATTAGAATACCAAGTGTCAAACCGCTTGTGAGCGATAAAACCGCCCGTGGGAGCCGAACGGCTAAGTCAATAGCCAAAATTATACTGTGATTCCGAGAGTCAAGCCAGGTGTTCTTGGAGTAAATCCGCTGTACAGTAGCTGCATTAAAAATCCTACTTCCCCGATTAAATATTAAAGTACGGTGTCAGACAGTTGTACAACGTTACCTGTTGGTATGCAGTCAAACATTTTACCGACGGCCTATCCTTCCGGGAAGATAGCCCGCCGTATGGTGAGTATTACTTCGTGTTCAGAGACGGGTATTAGTTTACATTTTAGTGACGAGCATCTTAATTGCATGCACGAATTACAATATCGAGGGTTAAACCGTCCGAGAACGTTACCACCACAAGTGAGATTCGAACGGTTAAGTCAATCGCTTCACCCATCCTGTCATTCGGAGAGTCAGCCCCGGTAATCTGGGTGAACGTGCGCTGAACAATCTTGGCAATAGACACCTCAATTCACGGTTTGAATATTAAAGCAGACCGTCAAACCGTTGTAAAGCGTTACCTAATGGTATAGAGTCAGACACTTCACCGACAGCCTAACCTTCGGAAAAAGCTAACCTGCCGCTTCGAGAGTATATCTTCGTGTTCAGCGAACGAAATTAGTATTCATTTGGATGAGGGTCACCTTATCTTCATGCATGAGTCCGAAGGTCGGGCGTGAAACAGATAGAAAACGCTACCAACTCTGTTGAAAATCGAATCGCTCTGTTAATAGCTTTACCTACCGTACGATTCCCAGAATCAAACCAGGCATTCCGGACATTCATGTGCTGAACAGCAATGGCATTATACACCGTAATTCACGGATTTAATATTAAATTAGGCCGTTAGTTCACTTGAGAACGTTACCTATTGATTTATGGTGAAAATTGTTCCGAAGGCCTTAGCTACCGAAAGGCAATGCCGCTGTATCAAGAGTATAACATCGTGATCAGGGAAGTCAGGTAGTATCCATTTTAGTGCGGCGCCTTAATTTCATGTGTGAAATAGAAGGTCAAATGTCAAACGGATCGGGAACCTTACCACCTTCGTTCAGAGTTCATCGGCTAAAACAATAGTTCCAATCATGGGATACCGAGAGTCAAACCAAGCATTCCAGGAGGAAATCCGCTGAAAGGTATTGGCAATAGAAATATTGATACACGGTTTGAATGTTATTGTCGCGAATCAAATCATTGAAGAATGTTAACAATACGTATGGAGTAAATCTTTCTACCGAAGGCCTTACCTTCCGAGAAGCCAT
>NIJG01001218.1:0-10372 GCA_002201625.1 Euglossa dilemma | reverse complement strand
GGAGTAAATCCGCTGAAGCGTATTGGCAGTAGATACCATAATTCCCGGTTTGAATATTAACGAAGTGCGTCAAATCCTTTGAGATCGTGACCAATTTCATTATAGACAGTCTTTTTACCGATGGCCGCACCTTCTGCGAACACCACCCTCTTCATCGAGAATGTAACTTCGTGTTCAGAGACAGAAATTACTATTCAATACAGTAACGACCACCGTAACGTCATCTATGAATTAGATGGCCGATGGTCAAACCACTCGAAATCGTTGCCACCATCTGTGAGAAACAAGCGGCTAAGACAACAGCTTCACCGATCCTGTAATTTTGAAAGTCAAACCACGTATTGTGGGAGTAAACCCGCTGAACGGTATTGACAATAGTATTGGCCATGTACAGAGACAAACCGTTGTTGAAGGTTACTTATTGGTAGATAGTCGCGCTATACACAGAGGGCCTCTCTCTTCGCGAACCTAACCCGCTGCATCGAGAGTATAACTACGTGTTCAGAATAAGAAGTTAGTATTCATTTCAGTGACGGGCACCATATCCTCCTGTACGGATAAAGGGGTCTATAGTCAAACCTATCGAGAACGTTACCACGTACTGTGAGACTCGAAATGCCAAGCAAGTATCTTCAGCAATCCTGTGCTCGCGATAGATAAACCAGTTATTCAGGGAGTACATACGCTAATGAATATTGACAATAGATTCCTTAATTCACGATGTAACTATTTTGGTACTGAGTCAAATCGCCGAAGAACGTTATCAATTAAAACAAAGTAATTCTTTTTACCGAATACCGTATCATCCGAGAACCTATCCCGTTCATGCGAATGTCACAGAAGCAAACGAGTAGACATTTCAACAGACGGAAAAGACTCTTTCACGTATGGATAGCAAAATCGAGTGTCAAACTGTTCGAGAACGTTAGCATCTTTCTTGAGAGTAGCACACATAAGTCAATAGCGTCTCCAACCCTGTTATTCTGAGAGTAAGACCAGGAAGTCCGAGAGTCTATCCGCAGCATAATTATGGCAATTCGCGCCTTAATTTGCGGTATAAATAGTAATATACAGAATCGAGCCATCGTAGAATGTTACCTACTGGTAGAGAGTCAATCATTTTACCGGAATCCTCACACTCCGAGAACCTATACAGCGGCAGCAAGTGTCGTGATTACTGTTGAAGGAAACAAATTAGTAGAAACTTTAGCAGATGGACACTTCAATTGCATGTATCGATCGGAAGATGGAGGGTCAAATCGTCCGAAAATGTCATCACCTCCTTTGAAAGTCGCAAGGCTACGGCAACAGCTTTACCTTTCCAGTGATTTCGAGAGAAAATCCGATGAAAAGTACTGGCAATAGACACCTCACTTCGCGGCATGAGTATTAAAGTAGAGAGACAAACCGTAGGAGATTGTTACCAATTGGTATGACGTCAGACTTCTTACCGTACTCCTTACTTTCCGCGCATGTATCCCGCTGCATCGAAAGCATAACTTCTGGTTCAGAGAAGCAAATTAGTGTACATTTTAGTTATGGGGACCATAACATTACGTATGTATTAGAAGATCGAATATAAAATTTATCGTGAACGTTGCGCCTTCTTTGAGGGTCGAACGGCTAAGTATATAGCTTCACCTATTCTGTGATTCCGAGAGTCAAAGCATGAATTCCGGAGACTGATCCGCTAAATAGTATTGGCAATAGTGAGCATAAATCACTGTTTCAGTATTCGTGTCTGGTGTCAAACCATTGCAGATCGTTACGTATTCGTATAGTGTCCAAACTTTTCGAAGGTCTTACCTTCGGAGAAGCGAACACGCTGGGTCGAGAGTGTACCTTCGTGTTCAGAGAAGCAAATTATTATACGCCTTAGTGTCGAGCACCATAATTTCATGTATTAATAATGAGATCGATGGTCAGGCCGCTCGGTCACGCTACCACCTTCTTCGAGAATCGAACGGCGTCGTCAATAGCTTCATCCATCCTGTGATTTCTGTAGCTAAACCAGGTTTGGTTCTCGGATAGTAAGGCCTTCGGTAAAGCGTTTGACTTCGTACCAATGGATAACGCTCTAAAACCGTTTGACACTCTTCCTTAATATTCCAACCGTGTTTTAAGTTGTCCATTGCCAATACTGCAGAGCGCATCTACTCACGGAATATCTGGTTTGCCTTTCGGATCACAGGATATGTGAAGCTACTGACTTAGCCGTCTGTCTCTGACAGAAGGTTGTAACGTTCTCGAGCGATTTGACACTCGACCTTCTAATTCATGCGTGAAATTAAGATGCCCGTCACTAAAATGTATACTAATTCGTTCCTCTGAACACGGTTTTACACTCTCGATACAGCGCGTTAATTTTTCGGAGGTTATGGTCTTCGGTAAAACGTTTGACTTCATAGAAATTTGTAACGTTCTCCAACTGTTTGGCGCTCTATTTTAAAATTCTAACGGTGACCTTAGATGTCTGCTGCCAATTCTACAAAGCGCATTTTCTAACGGAATATCTGGTTTGACTGTCGGAATCACAGGGTATGTGAAGCTATTGCCTTAGCTGTGCGACGCTCACGGAAGTTGGTTACGTTCCCCACACCTTTGACTCGCGATGTCGACATTTTATACACAAAAGTGTATTTTCCGTCCACTAAAATGCCTACTAATTTTTTTCCGTGAACATTAAGCAGGACACTAGCTACATTGGCTGAGGCTCTAGGAAGGTAATGCATTCAGTAAAAGGAATGACTTTATACGAATTGGTAATGTTTTCCGACGGTTTGACACCCTACATTAGTATCCACAGCGTGATGTAAGGTATCTGCTTCCATTACTCTTCAGCGGATTTATTTCCGGATTATCTTACTTGACTCTTAGAATCAGAAGATAGGTGATGCTGTTGACACAGCCGTTCTACTCTCAATGAATGCGGTAACGATCTCGAGTTCTTTGACGCGCTATCTCCTAATTCATAGCCGAAATTAAGCTGTCCGTCTGCTGTAATGTCTACTAATTTGTTTCCGTGAACAATACGTAAGGCACTGCGTATTGAGGGTTAGGTTCTTGGAAGGTTAGGTATGCGTTAAGGAATATGACGTTATACCAATGAGTAACGTTCTCAAACGGCTTGACTCTTTACTATAATAATCATAGCGTGAGTTAGCATTTCTATTGCCAATAGTGCACAGCAGATTTACTCACGGAATACCTGGTTTGACTCTTTGAATCGCAGGATATGTGATGCTATTGGCTTACCCGCATGACTCTCAGAGAAGGTGCTAACTTTCTCTAACGGTTTGACACTCTAGCTTCTGATGCATACATGGAATTAACGGTTTGAGTATTTAAATTGAGCGCCGAACCGTTTGAGACCGTTACCAATTGTTATAAAGATCAAACGTATGACATAATGTCGTACCTTCCGCTAACATCTCCCGCTCTATCGAGAGTATAACTTCTTGTTCACAGAAAGAAACCAGTATTCATTTCAGTGACGGACATCTCAATTTCATGTGTGAAATAGAAAATCGAGTACCATAATCATCTGGCACGTTACCACCATACTTGGGAATCCAACGGCTAAGTCAATAGCATCACCAGTCTTGTGATTCCGAAAGTAAAACCTGGTATCCCGGGAGTAAATCCAATGAACAGCATTGGAACCAGACGCCTCAGTTCACGGTTTGAATATTGAAGTAGAGCGTCAATCCGTTTGAGAGTGCTACCAATATGTAATAAATCAAATGCTTTACTGAAGACCATACCCTCTGATACCATAGCGGGCAGTACCGAGAGTATAACATGGCGATCGGATGAAGAAATAAGAATACATATTGTGACGGACACCTTAACTTCATGTATGAATTATATGGTCTAGGGTCAAACCCAATGCGAAAGTTCTCTGAGGATCAAACGGCTATGACACTCGCTTCACATATTTTATGAATCCGAAAGGCAAACAAAGTATACCAGTAGTAAATCTGTTGAAGAGTGTTGCAATCGGACACCCAAATTTACAGTACTGAATATTATATTTGAGAGTCAAACTGTCGGAAAGCATTACGAATTGGTATAAAGTCGTTCTTTTAACGAATACTGTACCATACAGGAACCTAATCCGCTGCAGCGAATGTCTAGCTACGTGCTCACGGATAAGAATTGGTAGATATCTTAGTAGACGGGCACTTTTATTTCGTATATCAAAAGGAACACCGAGAACGTTACCACCGTCTTCGAGAGTCGAAAATCTAAGTCAGTAGCTTCACCCATCCTGTGATTACAAGAGTCAAACCATGTATTCTGGGAGTGTCAGTGCTGAGCAGTACTGGCAAGGGACACCTTAATTCACTGTATGAATATTAAAATACAGTGCAGAACCGTTGCAGAAAGTTTCATATTTGTGTGAAGACATCCTTTCTACCGAAGGCCTTACCTTCCGAGAGGATAAACCGCTGTATCTAGAGCATAGCTTCGTGTTCAGAGAAACACATTAGTATTCATTTTAGTGACGGCCACCTCAATTTCATCTATGAATTACTAGGTCGAGGGTCAGAAGCCAGTTATGTAGGGAGTATCTGTGCTTAGGAGAGTTGACAAAAGACACATTCATTCACTGTATGAATATTAAGGTACAGTGTCGATCTTTGTAGAACGCTACATATTGCTATAGAGACATCCTTTTTACCGTACGCTTTACCATCCGAGAAGCTATCCCCCTGTATCGAGAGTATACTTCGTGTTCAGAGAAGGTCGAGTATCGAACTGTTCGAGAACGTTACCACCCACTGAGTGGGACGAAAGTCTGAATCAATAGCTCCACTTATCCTGTGATTCCGTCAGGAACACTGGCATATCGGGTGTAAGTCGGCGGTAACGAATTGGCTTTAGTCACCCTATTTCATGATATAGGTGTCAAACTACAAAGACAAACCGTTTTAGACCGTTACATATTTGAATGCAGTCAAACTTTTTACGCATGGTCTTTCCTTCCGAGAAGCTAATACGCTACAACGACAGTATGGCTTCGTGTACATGGTGGAAAATTAGTACACATTTGAGTGACGGCGTCTTAACTTCATGTCTGAATTAGAAGATCGAGCTTCAAACCGTTCGCGAACGTTACCACCATTATTGAGATTCGCTCAGCTGCATCAATAGCGTCACATATTCTGTGTTTCCGATAGTCAAACACGGTATTCCGGAAGTAAATACGCTGAAAAGTATTGGCAATAGACACCATAACCCACGGTAGGAATTTTAAAGTGGAGAGTGAAACCTTAGGAGAACATAATTAATTCGTATAAATCCTTTCTTCATACCGAATACCTTACCTTCCGAGGAGCCTAACACTCCGTAGAGAGTGCCTTGCTTGATGTTCACGGATAAAAATTAATGGACACTATAGCAGTCGGCCACCTTATTTTCATGCATGAATAGGAAAATCGAATGTCATAACGTTCATGAATGCATTAGAAGATCGGTGATCAGACGGATCGAGAACGTTACCACCTTCTTTGAGGCTAGAACGGCTAGGTCAATAGCTTCACTTATCCTGTTATTCCGATTGCCAAACCAGGTATACAGGGAGTAACGCCGCTGCACAAAACTGGCAATAGACACCTTAATTCACGGCATGACTATTAAACTAGAGCGTCTAAACGTTTGATAATGTCACCAATTTGTAAAAGTTCATTCATTCTACCGAGCGCCATACCCTCCGAGAAACTAACCCGCTGGGGGGAGTGTCTTGCTTGGTTATGTTGCAATCAAATTAGTGGTCATTTTAGTAGACGGTCACCATATTTTCAGGCATGAACAGCAAAATCGAAAGTCAGATCGATCGAACATAACCTATTCGCAGAGAGTCAAACTCTTTACCGGTGGCTTTACCAGCCGAGAATATAACCCGCTGTATGGAGATTATATCTCCATGCTCAGAGAAGAAAATTAGCATGCATTTCAGTGACGGGGACCTTAATTTCATGTATGCACTAGAAGAACGAGTGTCAAACCGTTAGAGAATGTTATCACCATGTCTGAGAGTCGAACGGATAAGCCCATAGCCCGACCTATCCTATGTTTCCGCGAGAAAAACGAGGTAATCCGAGAGAAAACCCGCTGATGATTATTGGCAATAGGCACCGTAATTCACGGTTTTCACATTAAAGCAGAACGTCACTCAGTTGAGAATGTTTCCTATTGGTATAAAGTCAAAGATTTAACGATGGCCTTACCTTCCGNGGCCTTACCTTTCGCGAACGTCACCGGCTTCATTGAGAGTATAATTTCTCAGGGGAAGAAAGATATTTGTCTTCATTTCAGTGATGGACACCTTAACTTCATGGACGGATTAGAAGGTCGAGCGTCATACCGTTAGAGAACGTTACCACCTTCTTTGAGTGTCGAACGGTTATGTCACCTGCTTCACCTATCCTGCAATTACGGGAGTCAAACCATGTATTCCGGTAGTAAATCCGCCGAAAATAATTGGCAATGGACAGCTTCGTTCACGGTGTGAATATTAAAGTAGAGCTTCGAACCGTTTGAGAATGCCTCCTATTTGTATAAATTCATTCCATCTATCGAGTGCCGAGAACCTAATCCGCGGCATGGAGAGTATATCTGCGTGCTCAATGAAGCTAATTAATGTACGCTTTAGTTACGGGCACATTAATATAATGTCTGAATCAGATGGTCGAGTGTCAAAAAGTTCGAGAACGACATCACATTCCTAGAGATCCGAACGGCTGAATCAATGGCTTTACCTATTGTGTGATTCCGAGTGTTGAACCAGGTATTGCGGGAGCAAATGCGCTGAACAGTACTGGCAATAGACCGCTTATCTCAAGGTATGAATAAATGAAGTACGGTGACAAACCGCTCAAGACCGTTACCAATTGGTAACGTCAAACTGCTTACCGGATACCATACATTCCGAGAACATAAACCGCTGTATCGCGTGTATAACTCCGCGTGCGAAACTTACTATCATGTATGAAGAAATGACCGAGTGTCAAAGCGTTCGAGAAGGTTACACCTTCTGTGAGATTCGTACGGCTATGTCAATAAGTTCACGATTCCTGTGATTCCGAGAGACAGACCAGGTACTCCGGGTGTAAATACCCTGTAGAACATAGGCATTAGACACCCTAATTCACGAAATAAATATTTATGTACAAAGATAAACCGTTGTAAAACGTTACCTATTAGTATGCAGTTAAACATTATACCGGACACCATACCCTCCAAGTACCTAATCCACCGCAGGTAGTGTCCTGTTCATTGTTCGCGGAAACAAGTAATTAGACGCTTTAGCAGACTGACATGTTATTTTCTTGTGTGTATAGCAAAATCTAGAGTCAAACCGTCCTAGAACGTTACTACCTTCTGTGACAGAAGAACGACTAAGTCAATAGCTTCACCTAACCCGTGATTCCGAGAGGCAACCCCGAAAAATGGAAAGTAAGTCCAATGAAGAATATTGGCAATTGGAACCTTAATTCACGGTATGAATATTAAAGTATAGCATTTAAGTATTTTAGACCATTGCCAATTGGTATAAAGCCAAACACTTTGCCGATGGCCTTGCGTTCAGATTAGATAACCAGCGGTTTCAAGAGTATAATTTCGTGCCCACAGAAAGAAACTATTATACATTTCTGTGACGGGTGCCTTAATTTAATGTATGAATTAGATGGTCGAGTGTCAAACCGCTCAAGGACGATGCCACCTACTTTGAGAGTCGACCGGCTAAGTCAATAACTCCACCTATTCCGTCATTCGGGGTGCAAAACCAGGTACTCCGGGAGTAAATCCGTTGAAAAGCATTGGCAGTAGGCACCTTAATTCTGGGTTTGAATATTAATGTTGTGCGTCAGACAGCTTGTGAGCGTTACCAATTAGTACAATGTGAAAGGTTTTACCGAAGGCCTCACATTCCGAGATCCTAACTCGCTGTATCGAGAGTATGACTTCTTGTCCAGTGAAACAAATTAGTGTACATATTCCTGACGGTCACCTTAATTTCATGTTTGAATTAGAACGTCAAGTGTGAAGCCGATCGAAAACGTTACCCTCCTATTTTAGAGTCCAATGCCCAGTCAATAGCTTCACCAATCCTGTGATTCCGAAAGACAAACCAGATATTCCGGAAGTCAGTCCGCTGTACACTATTGGAAACGAACTTCTTAATTAACCGTTTGAGAATGTTACCTATTGCTATAAATTGTAAGCTTTTACAGAAGACCTTACCCTCTCAGAAACTAACTCTATATATCGAGGGAATAATTTCGTGATCAGAAATACTAATTAGTATTCCATTCAGTAACCCCCACTTTCATTTCATGTATGCATGAGAAAATCGAGAGGGAAGAAGGACCAGAACGTTACCACTTCCGAGAGTAAAACTGGGTATATCAGCCGCATATCCGCAGAGCAGTATTGGCATTGGGCCGNTCACCCACCGAAAGCAGAACCGGCCGTATCGGGAGTAGAACACCGTGTTCAGAGGATCAAATTATATTACATTTTGGTTGACGTTCACTTAAATTTCATGTATTAATTAGAAGATCGAGTGTAAATCCGTTCCAGAACGTTACCACCTTAGTTGAGACGTTGTACCTAGGACCTTACCATCCGAGAAACTAACCCGCTCAATAAGTTCGTGCTCACAGAATGAAATTAGTATTGAATTTAGTGACAGGCAGCTTAACTTCATGTATGAATTAAATGATCGAGGGTCCAACCGAGAGTGACCGTAAGAAGCGTCGTTGAGAATAGGACGACCGATTCAAAAGCTTCACCTATCCTGTGATTCTTAGAGCCAAACCAGGTATTCCTGGAGTCAATCCGCTGCAGAGTATTAGCAATAGACACCTTTATTCTCGGTATGAATTATAAAGTAGAGAATGAAGCCGTTGCAGAATGTTGCGTACAGATATAGAGTCAAACTCATTATCAAACGCCTTAACGTCCTAAAGCCCAACGCATTATATCGAGAGTATAACTTCGTGTAGAGAGGAAGAAATTTGTATACATTTCAGTGACTAGCACCTTAACTTCATGTACGAATTAGTAGATCGAGTGTCGAACAATTCGCGAACAAAACCACCTTCTGTGAGTGACGAACGGCTATGTCAATAGCTCCATCTATCCTGAGAGTCCGAGAGTCAAACCTGGTATTCGGGAGCAAATCCGCTTAACAGTATTGGTAATAAACACCTTAATGCACGGCTTGAATATTAAAATACAGCGTCAAACCATTTGATAACAATACCAATTCGTATAAAGTCATTCCATATTTGAATACTTCACCTTCTGAGAACCAAGCCTGCTTACCTCCTTCTATGAGAGTCGCACATCTAAGTCAATAGCTGCACATATCCTGTGATTCCGAAAAGTAAATCAGGTACTCAAGAATATACCGCGAATTAATGTGTCTAGAGCCAATGCCGTTCTGCGGACTTACTCCCGGTATAGCTGTGTTTGACCCTCGGAATCACACGAGAGGTGGAGCTAGTGACTTAGTTGTGCGTCTCTGAGAGAAAGTGGTATCGTTCTGGAACGATTTCACTCCCTATCTTCTAATTCATACATTTAATTATGATGCCTATCACTAAAATGTGTACTAATGTCTTTCTCTGAGTACGTAGTCATATTCTCGATGCAGCTGGTTAGGCTTCTCGGAATGTAAGGCTGTCGGTAAAAAGTTTGTCTATATACAAATTGTTTTCGTTGTACTTGGATTGACTTTGTCCTTTAACATTTATACCGTGAATTAAGGTGCCTCTTGGCAATGCTATTCAGCGGGTGTACTCCCCGAATACCTGGTTTGAGCCTCGGAGTCATAGGCTACGTGGAGGTACTGACTTAGCTGTGTGGCTCTCAAGAAACGTGGTAACGTTCTCGAGAGATTTGACTCTCGATCTGCTTATTCGTACATAAAATTAAGGTGTCCACTCTGCTACAATGCCCACTTGTTTGTTTTGGTAAGTATTAAGCTAGTCTCTCTGTACTGCGGGTTACATTCTCGCAAGGCAAGATTTCCGGCAAAAAATTTGACTCCATTCTAAGTTGTATCGTTCTCCATCGGCTTAATCCCTTACATCAATATCCACACCGTGAAATAAAGTGTCCATTGCCATTACAGTACCGCCGATTTACTCCTGATATACCTGGTGTGATTCTCGGAATCACAGGATACGTGAAGCTGTTCTCTTAGATATACGATTCTCAAAGACGGTGGTAAAATTGTGGATCGCTTTGCCTCTCGATCTTCTCATTCATATATAAATATAAGGTGTGCTTCTGTTATAATGTCTACTAATTTGTTTCCGTGGACACTAAGCATGACAATTCCAACAACGTTTTGAGT
>NIJG01001217.1:21702-38064 GCA_002201625.1 Euglossa dilemma | reverse complement strand
TCAGCGGATGTACTCTCGGAATACCTGGTTTGACTTGCGAAGCCACAGAATAGCTGAAGCCACTGAAATGGCCCTTCGGCTCTCACAGAACGTGTTATCGTTCTCGAACGGTTTGACCCTGGATCTTCTGATTCATACACTACGATAAGGTGCCCGTCACTCAATTGTATAGTATTCTCCTTTTCTGAGCACGGAGTGGCACTCTCGCTGCAGCGGGTCAGGTCCTCGGAATGTAGGGCCTACTGTAAAATATCTGTGTTTGTAGCAATAGTTGACGGTCTCATACGGTTTGACAAACTACATTAATATCTAACCGTGATGTAAGATGTCCATTGCCTATACTGTTTAGCGGATTTACTCTCCGAATACCTGGTTTAATATTCGGAACCATCGGGTAGCAGAAACTATTGATTTAACCGTTCGACCCTCAGAGAACGTGGTAAAGCTTTGGAACGGTATAACACTCTTTCTTCTCATTCATACATGAAGTTAAGGTGCTCGTCACCAAAATGAATACTAATTTGTTACTCTCAACACAAAGCAACGCAATCCCTGCAGCCGGATATGATCTTCGAAGGTAAGGTGACCTGTAAAAAGAACGACTTTTTACCAACCTGCAATGGTCACCGACGGTTTGACTCTATACCTTAGTATTCATACCGTGAATTAAGGTGTGTATTACCAATACTGTTCAGAGGATTGACTCCCGGAAAACGTGGTTTCACCATCCGAATCGACGGATGTGTGAAGCTACTGACATAGCCATTCGTCTATCACAGAAGATGCTAACGTTCTCGAGCGGTTTGACCCTCGATCTTCTAATTCGTACATGATGTTAACGTGCCCGTCACTAAAATGAATACAACTTTCTTTCTCTGAACACGAATTTATACTCTCGAGACAGCGAGTTTGCTCCTCCGAAAGTAATACCATCTGACAAGTGTTGGACTTTATCCAAATTGGCAATGATCTCAAACAGTTTGGGCTCTACTTCAATATTCAATCCCTCAATTAAGGTGTCTGGGGCCATAACTCTTCCGCGGGTTTACACGCGGCATACCCACTATGAATTACGAAATCGCAGTATAGGTGAAGATATAGACAAAGCCATTCGACTCCAAAAGAAGACGGGAATGTTCTGGAACGGATTCACCCCCGAATATTCATCTGTTTCAAGAAAATAAGATGTCTGTCTGCTAAAATAGCTACATATATATTCCAGAGAACGGACGCAAAGCAACCGCTACGACGGCTTGTGTTCTTGGAATGTATGGTATGGGTAAAAGGAATGACTTTGTACCAATTGGTATTGTTCTCCGACCGATTCACTCTCAACCTTAATATTCATGCCGTGAATTAAGGTGTCTATTGCCAATGTTGTTCATAGCATTTACTCCTAGAATACGTGATCTGTCTCTCGCAATCATGGGATATGTGAATCTATTGACATGGCCATTCGGCACTCATATAATGTGGTAACGGTCCCGAAAGGTTTGACGCTCAATCTTCTATTTCATACATGAAATTCAGGCGCCCGTCACTGAAATGATTACACATTTCGTTCTCTGAACACGGACTTATACTCTCGATGATGGCGCTAAGTTTCGCAGAAGGTATGACCTTCGGTAAAACGTTTGACTTTATACCAATTGGCAATGCTCCAAAACGGTTTGACGCTTCGCTTTAGTATTGATACTGTAAATTATGGTGTCGATTGCCAATATTGCTCAGCGGATTTACCTGAGCTATACAAATATGGTATCTCCGAATCACAGGATACGTGAGGCTATTGACTTAGCCGTTCGTCCCTTACAGAAAGTGGTTACGTTCTCGAGGTTTTTGGCCCAGGATCATCTAATTCGTACATGAAGTTATGGTGCCCCTTACTGAATAGAACACTAATTTCTTTCTCTGATCACGAAGCGATACCCCTGACTCAGCGGGTTTGGTTCGCGTATGGCAAGGCCATCCATAAAACGTTTGGCTTTATAACAATTGGTAACGTTCTCATACGGTTTGACGCTCTACGTTAACATTGAAACAGAGAATTAAGGTGTCTATTGCCTATACTTTTCAGCGGATTTACTCTCGGAATACCTGGTATAGCGCTCGGAATAGCAAGATAGGTGTAGATATTATCTTATCCGCATGCCTCTCAAAGAAGTTGCTAACGTTCTCGCAGGGTTTGACCGTCGACCTTCTAGTGCATAGATGAAATTATGTTGCCTGACACTAAAATTTATACTACTATGCTTCTCGGACCATGAAGTTATACTTTCGATACAGCGGGATAGTTTCTCGGAAGGTACGGCATTCGGTGAAAAGGTAGACTCTATACCAATAGGTAACGTTTTTCAACTGTGTGACCCTGTAATTTAATATTTATACCAGGAAGTAAAATATTAATGCCGATTATATTCAGGGGATTTAGTACCAGTATACCTGGTTTCACTCTCGGAATCAGAGGATGGGTGAAGCCATTGACTTAGCTGTGCGACTCTCAATGAAGCTGGTAATGTTCTGGAAGCGCTTGCTTCTCGATCATCTAATTAATACATGAAACTATGGTCTCAGTCACTAAAATGTATACAATTCCGTCCCTCAGGACTCGAATCTATACCCTCGGTACAGCCGGTTAGCTTCTCTGCAGGTGAGGTCTTCGGCCAAAAGTTTGACTGCATAGCAATATGTAACGTTCAACAACAGTATGACGGTCTGCTTTATTATTTATACCGGGAATTAAGGAGTCTATTGCCAATAATAACCTGTGAATTTACTCCCGGAATACCTGGTTTGATTTTCAGAATCACAGGATATATGAAGGTATTGACTTATCCGTTCGAGTCTGAAAGCGGGTGGTAACGTTCCCGAACGGTTTGACCATCGATCCTATAATCCCTGCATGAAATTATTCTGACCGTCACTAAAGCTGATACTATCTTGCTTCGCTGAGCACGAAGCTATAATCTCGATACAGCGGGTTAGCTTCTCGGAAAATAAGGCCTTCTTATTAATGCCTGACTATATTCAACAGGTAACGTTCTACAATGCATTGACCGTGTTCTTCTATATTTATATCGTGAACTTGAGTGTCTAATACCAATACTGCACGGCGGGTATAGACGCGGATTACCTTGTTTGACTCTTGGGATCACATGATAGGTGAATCTGTTAAATTAGCCGTTCGACCCTGAAAGAAGCTGGAAACGTTCTCAAAAGGATGTAATCATGATTGATCTATAGGTAAATAAGGTGCCCGTCATTAAAATGTATACTAATATGTTTCCCTCCACATGAAGTTATATTCTCGATGCAGCGGGATATGTTGACAGAAGGGAAGCTAATCGGGGAAAAAGGCCCTTATACAAATTGGCAATGTTCTTTGTCGGTTTGACTCTCCTCATGAGTATTCATGCCGCGAGTTAATATGTCATTTGCCAATGAACTGCAGCCGAGTTACTGACGGATTACCTGATTTGGCTTTGGGTATCGCACTATAGGTGAAGCAATAGACTTAGCCGATCGACTTTCAAAGAGTGTGGTAACGTTCTCGAATAATTTGATCCAGGATCCTCTACTTCTTACATGAGGTTACGGCGCCCGTCACTGAAATGAATAATAATTTCTTTTTCTAAACACAAAGTTCATCTCCCGATGCATAGGGTCATGTCCTCGGACTGAAAGGCCTTCCGGAAAATGATTGTGTTTGTAGCAATTTGTATCGCTCTCAATCGATTTGAACGCTCTGCTTTAACATCGACACAGTGAATTTTGGTGTCTATTGCCTACACTGTTCAGCGGAATTACTCCTGCAATAGCTTGTTTGACGATCAGNCGTTCGAGTCTGAAAGCGGGTGGTAACGTTCCCGAACGGTTTGACCATCGATCCTATAATCCCTGCATGAAATTATTCTGACCGTCACTAAAGCTGATACTATCTTGCTTCGCTGAGCACGAAGCTATAATCTCGATACAGCGGGTTAGCTTCTCGGAAAATAAGGCCTTCTTATTAATGCCTGACTATATTCAACAGGTATCGTTCTACAATGCATTGACCGTGTTCTTCTATATTTATATCGTGAACTTGAGTGTCTAATACCAATACTGCACGGCGGGTATAGACGCGGATTACCTTGTTTGACTCTTGGGATCACATGATAGGTGAATCTGTTAAATTAGCCGTTCGACCCTGAAAGAAGCTGGAAACGTTCTCAAAAGGATGTAATCATGATTGATCTATAGGTAAATAAGGTGCCCGTCATTAAAATGTATACTAATATGTTTCCCTCCACATGAAGTTATATTCTCGATGCAGCGGGATATGTTGACAGAAGGGAAGCTAATCGGGGAAAAAGGCCCTTATACAAATTGGCAATGTTCTTTGTCGGTTTGACTCTCCTCATGAGTATTCATGCCGCGAGTTAATATGTCATTTGCCAATGAACTGCAGCCGAGTTACTGACGGATTACCTGATTTGGCTTTGGGTATCGCACTATAGGTGAAGCAATAGACTTAGCCGATCGACTTTCAAAGAGTGTGGTAACGTTCTCGAATAATTTGATCCAGGATCCTCTACTTCTTACATGAGGTTACGGCGCCCGTCACTGAAATGAATAATAATTTCTTTTTCTAAACACAAAGTTCATCTCCCGATGCATAGGGTCATGTCCTCGGACTGAAAGGCCTTCCGGAAAATGATTGTGTTTGTAGCAATTTGTATCGCTCTCAATCGATTTGAACGCTCTGCTTTAACATCGACACAGTGAATTTTGGTGTCTATTGCCTACACTGTTCAGCGGAATTACTCCTGCAATAGCTTGTTTGACGATCAGGTTCGCAGGATATGTGAAGCTTTTGACTTAGCCGTTCATATCTCACAGAAGGTGGTAACGTATTCGAACGCTTTGATCATCGATATCCTAATTCATACGTGAATTTAAGGTGCCGTGACTAAGCGGTATACTAATGTGTTACCCTAAACACATAGCTATACTCTCGATTACGGCGGGATATCTTCTAGAACATGAAGGCATTCGGAATATCGTGTGACTTTATATCAATTAGTAACGTTCTCACACTGTGTGACGCTCTACTACAGTATTCAGTCCGCGAATTAGGGTATCTTTTGCCATTGCCCCTCACGGGATTTATCCTCGGAATACCTAGTTTGACTTTCGGAATCTCAGGATAGGTAAAGCTATTCACTTGGCCGTTCGTCTCGCAGCAAGTGGCATCGTTAGCGAACGGTTTGACCGTCTATGTTCTAATACGTACATGTATTTGAGGTGCTCGTCACGGAAAGGATGACTAATTTCATTCCCTCAAAATAAGTTATTCTCCCGAAACGGCGGGTTTGCTACTCCGAAGATAAGGCCATCCGTAAAGCGCTTGACTTTATAGCATCTGGTAACGTTCTCAAACGGCGTGACGCTCTATTTTAATATTCAATCCGTGAATGAAGGTGTTTATTACCAAAGATGATCAGCGTATTGAGTCCCGCTACCCCTGGTTTTCCTATCGAAATAACAGGATAGGGGAAGCTTTTTGATTGACCGATCGAATTTAAAAGATGATGGGATCGTTCGCTAATGGTTTGACTCTCAATAAATCTGATCACACATGAAAATATGGTGTGCTTCTACTATAACGTCCACTGATATGTTTCTGTGTAGAATAAGTAGGACACTACCTACGGCGGGTTAGGTTCACGGTGGGTAAGGTATCCGGCAAAAGGAATGACATTATTCGAACTGGTAATGCTCCCCAACGGTTTGACTCCCGACTTCAATATTCGTACTGTGATATAATATGTCTATTGCAAAGGGTGTCAGCGAATTTACTACCGGAATACCACAGATGACGCTTGGAATCTTGAATCATGTGAAGCTGTTGACATGACCGCTCGTCTGTCAAAGATGGTGATGACGTTACTGAACGGTTTGACCCCCGATCTTCTAATTTATACATAAAATAATGGTGCACTCGATAAATTGGGTACTAATGTGTTTCACTAAATACTACGCTCCTCGCTCCATACGGCGGGTTAGCTTCTCGACAGGTAAGTCTTTCGGAAAGAACGTTAGACGTTATATGAATTGGTAACGTTCCAACAGGGTGTGACGCTCTATTTTAATATCCCATCCACGAATTGAAGTATATATTCCCAATACCGCGTAGCGCATTTATTCCCGCAATATCCCGTTTGCCTTTGGAATCACAGGATTTATGAAGCTATTGACTTAGACATTCGAGTCTCAAAGAATGCGGTACCTTCCTCGAACGATGTGACCAACGCTCCCCATATTTATAATAAAATTTAGGACCACGTCACTGAAATGCTTACTAATTTCATCCTCTGAACTCCATGTTGTACTCCCGATACGGTGGGATAGCTTCTCCGAAGGTAAGGCCATCGGTAAAGTGATTGACTTTAAACTAAATGGTAATCTTCTCAAACGGTTTGACGATCTCCCTTGCTATTCAAACCCTGAACTCTGGTGTTTATTGCCAATACTGTTCAGCGGATTTGCTGCTGGAATACCTGGTTTGACTCTGGGAATCGCAGGAAACGTCAAACTATTGACATAGCCGTTCGTCTGTCACAGATGGCGGCAAAGTTCTCGAGCGGTTTGGCCATGAACCTCCTGATTCCGGTATGAAGTTAAGGTGTCCGTCACTAAAATTTTTAGTAATTCGGGCCTCTGAAGACGACATTATAGCCTTGATCCAGCGGGTTAATTTTTCAGAGGGTAAAGTCTTCAGTAAAACGTTCGACTTTACACGAATAGATAATATTCTACAACGGCTTGACGGCCTGCTTTAATAATCAAACCGTGAAATATGGTGTCAATTGCCAATGCTCTTCAACGGATATGCATTCGGATTACCTGGTTTGACACTCGGAATCAGACGACAGGTGAAGATATTGGCTTATCCGTTCGGCTCTCAAAGAGGGTGGTTACGTTCTTTAACGGTTTGATCAGCGATCTTCTAATTCATACATGACATTAAGGTGCCCATCACTGAACAGAATACTATTTCTTTTCACTNAGACGTTATATGAATTGGTAACGTTCCAACAGGGTGTGACGCTCTATTTTAATATCCCATCCACGAATTGAAGTATATATTGCCAATACCGCGTAGCGCATTTATTCCCGCAATATCCCGTTTGCCTTTGGAATCACAGGATTTATGAAGCTATTGACTTAGACATTCGAGTCTCAAAGAATGCGGTACCTTCCTCGAACGATGTGACCAACGCTCCCCATATTTATAATAAAATTTAGGACCACGTCACTGAAATGCTTACTAATTTCATCCTCTGAACTCCATGTTGTACTCCCGATACGGTGGGATAGCTTCTCCGAAGGTAAGGCCATCGGTAAAGTGATTGACTTTAAACTAAATGGTAATCTTCTCAAACGGTTTGACGATCTCCCTTGCTATTCAAACCCTGAACTCTGGTGTTTATTGCCAATACTGTTCAGCGGATTTGCTGCTGGAATACCTGGTTTGACTCTGGGAATCGCAGGAAACGTCAAACTATTGACATAGCCGTTCGTCTGTCACAGATGGCGGCAAAGTTCTCGAGCGGTTTGGCCATGAACCTCCTGATTCCGGTATGAAGTTAAGGTGTCCGTCACTAAAATTTTTAGTAATTCGGGCCTCTGAAGACGACATTATAGCCTTGATCCAGCGGGTTAATTTTTCAGAGGGTAAAGTCTTCAGTAAAACGTTCGACTTTACACGAATAGATAATATTCTACAACGGCTTGACGGCCTGCTTTAATAATCAAACCGTGAAATATGGTGTCAATTGCCAATGCTCTTCAACGGATATGCATTCGGATTACCTGGTTTGACACTCGGAATCAGACGACAGGTGAAGATATTGGCTTATCCGTTCGGCTCTCAAAGAGGGTGGTTACGTTCTTTAACGGTTTGATCAGCGATCTTCTAATTCATACATGACATTAAGGTGCCCATCACTGAACAGAATACTATTTCTTTTCACTGAACACGAAGTTATACTCTCGATACTGCCGGTAAGTTCTTCGAAGGGTAAGGCTTTCGGTAAAACGTTTGACTTTATACCAATTGGTAACGATATCAGACATTTTGAGGCCCTGCTGTTATAATCATACCGTGAATTAAGGTGTCCATTACCAATAGTGTACAGCGGTATGACTCCTGGAATACCTGGTATGACTCTCGGAGTCACAGGATAGGTGAAGCTAGAGACATAGGTGTGCGACACTCAGAGAAGGTGGTAACGTACTGCAACGGTTTGACTTCAGATCTCCATATTCAAAAATGAAATTAAGGCGCCCGTCACTACAATGTATGGTAATTTGTTCTTCTGAACACGATGTTATACTCTCGATACAGCCGATTAACTTTTCGGATGGTAACGCCTTCTGGTAGAAGTTTGATCCTACACCTGTAAGTAATGTACTACAACTGGTTGACGGCATCCTATAATATTCAAACGGTGAATTGAGGTGACTATTGCCAAAACACTTCAGCGAGCTTACTCTCGGTTTTCCCAGCCCAAATCTCGAAATCGCGGGATACGTGAAGCTATTGACTTATCCGTTCGTCTGTCACAGAAGGTTGCATCGTCCTCGACTGGTTTGAAACTCGATCTCCTAATTCATACATGAAATTATTGTACCACTCACTAAAGTGTATACTAACCCGTCCCACAGAGCACGAAACTATACTCTCGGTATAGCGGGTTAGCTTCTCGGCAGGTAAGATCTTCGGCAAAAAGTTCGTCTGTATATCAATAGCTAACGTTCTACAGCGGTTTGACTATGTCCTTTAATATCTATACCCCAAATTAGGGTGTCTAATGCCAATACTGTAAGCTGCTTCGCTCCCGCAATATCTGGTTTGACTCGCGGAAACACAGGACACGTGAAGCTATTCACATAGCCGTCCGACACTCAAACGAGGTTGCAACAGTCTCCAACGGATTGACTATCCAGTTTGATATTTATGCAGGAAAATGTGTTGTCGGTTTGCTAAAATATCTACCAATTTGTTTCCGTAAACATTAAGCAAGACACATGATACAGCTGGTTAGGCTGCTTGGAGGGTAAGGCCCTCGGTAAAAAGTATGAATCTATGAGAATAGTTAAAAGTTCTACAACCTTTTGACGCTGTACTTTAATATTCGAGCAGTGAATTAAGATGTCTCTTACCAGTACTGTTCAGCGGATTTACACCCGTAATACCTGGTTTGTCCACTCTGAATTATAGGACGTATAAAGCTATTAACTTAGGAGTTTCAATCTCAAAGAATGTTGTAACACTTTCGAACGGCTTGACGCTCGAGCTTCTTAATCATAATGAAATTAAGGTCCCCGTCACTAAAATGATTACTAATTTGATCCTCTGAACACGGAGTTATATACTCGATGCGGCGGGTTATCTTCTCAGAAGGTACGGCTATCTGTAAAGTGTTTGATTCTCTACCTATGTGTTATATTCTATAACAGTATGACGGTCTGCTATGGTATTCAAACCGTGTATTAAGGTGCCTATTGGAAATACTGTTCAGCGGATTTATACCGGGAATACCTCGTTTGACTCTCCGAATCACTGGATAGGTGAAGTTATTGACTTATCCGTTCGACCCTCAAAGAGGGAGGGAACTTGCTGATGTGGATTGACACTCGATCTTCTAACACATACATGGAGTTATAGTGCCCGTCACTAAAATGTATACTAATTCGTTCCTCTGAACAACATGTTATACTCTCGATACAGCGAGTTAGTTTTTCGATGTGCATCGCACGCTGTAAGAAGTTTAACCCTACTCCTATAGGTAATGATCTACAATGGTTTGACGGTCTGCTTCTATATTCAAACCGTGAATTGAGGTGTCTACTGACAATTAAGTACAGCCCATTTACACCTGGAATATCTGGTTTGACTTCTGTAGTCACAGGGTATGTGAAGCTATTGACTCAGACATTCGACTATCCAATAAGGTTGTAACGATCTTGAAAGGTTTGACACTCGATCTTCTAATTCATATTTGAAAGTAAAGAGTGCTTCGGCAATAACGTCTACTAATTTCTTTCCGTGAGCGCGAAGTAAGACATCAGCTACAGAGGATTAGGTTCTAGGAAAGTAATGTGTTCGGTAAAAAGAATGACTCTGTACCAATTGGTAATGTTCACCGACGGACTGACCATCTACTTTAATATTCCTACCGTGAATTAAGGTGATAATTGCCAATACTCTACAGAGGTATTTCCGATTTGGCTATCGGAATCACAGGATAGGTGAAGCTATTGATATAGCCGTTCGAGTTCCAAAGAAGGTGGGTACGATATCGAACGGTTCGACTCACGATTATATTATCCATGCATGAATATAGGATGTCCGCGAGATAATATGGCTACAAATTTGTTTCCGTGTGCACTAAGTATGAGAATCGCTTCGGTTTGGGTTCTTGGACGGTAAGGTCTGCGGTAGAACGATTGACTTTATACCATCTTGTAACGATCGCAAACGGTATCACGTACTACTATGATATTCAAGCCGTGAACTAAAGTGTCTATTGCCAAGTATTTACAGGGCATTTACTCGTGGAATACCTGGTTTGACTATCAGAATAACAGAATCGGTGAAGGCACTGAGTTATATGTGCGACTCTCAAAAAAGGTGATCACGTTCTAGAACGGATTGACATTCGATCTTCCAAATCATACATGAAACTATGATTCCCGTCACTATAATGTATACTAATTTTCTTCTCTGAACACGAAGATATAACCTCGAAACTGTGGGTCAGCTTCTCGGATACCATGGACTGCGGTAAAATGTTCGAGTGTATAGGAATAGGGAACATTCTACAAACGTTTGTCTCTGTTCTTTAATATGAATACCGAGAAATTGTGTGTCGATTGCCAATACTGTACACCGCGTTTGGACGCAGACTACATGGTTTGACTATCGGAATAACAGGATAGGTGATGCAGTTAGCTTGGCAGTTCGACAGCCAAAGAACGTGGTATCATTCTCCAAAAGTTCGACCGTCGATATTCTAATTCATACCTGAAATTCAGGTACCCCACAGTGAAAAGTATAATAATTTGCTTCTCTGAACATGAAGACGTACCATCGGTACAGCGCGTTAGCTTCTCGCAAGCTAAGGCCTTCTTTAAAGAGTATAACTCTATAACTGTACGCAATGATCTTCCACAGTTTGACTCTCTACTTTATTATTCACACAGTGAAATAGGGTATCTAATTGCATAATGTGCAGCGGATTTACTCCTGGTATACCTTGTTTTACCATCGGACTCACAGGATAGGTGGACCTTTTTACCAAGCCGTTCGAATCACCATGAAGATGGCAACTTTCTCGAACGGTTTGAATCTGGATATTCTAATTAATACATGAAATTGAGGTTCCGGTGACTAAAATGCATACTAATTAACTTTTGTGAGCACGAAGATATGCTCTCGATGCAGGGGGTTAGCTTCACGGAGGGTATGGCACTCGGGAAAAGTTTGAATATATACCAATACATACCGATCTACGTCGGTGTGACTCTGCATCATGATATCTATAGTCTGCAATATGGTGACTAATGACATTGTTTAACGGCGTATTTACTCCCGGAATACCTGGGTTGGCTTTAGGAATCACAGGATTGGTGAAGCTATTTACTTAGCCGTTCGTATCCCACATGAGGTTGTCACGTTCCCGAACCGTTAGGCACTCGATCTTCTAATTGATACTTGTAGTAAGGGTGCCGAATCTAAAATGTAAACTAATATATATATCTGAATCCGGAGTTATACTTTGTATACGGCAGATTAGATTCTCGGACGGTATCGCCGTCGATAAGAAGAATGACTATATACAAATTGTTAACGATGTACAACGGTCTCACACTGCACTATAATACTCATAGAGTGAATTAATGTTTTTAGTGATAATACCGTTCAGCTGATTTATTCCCGGAATACCTGGGTCAGACTCTCGGAATTAAAGGATAGGTGAAGCAATAGCCTTACTTCTGCGTATCTCAAAGAATGTGGTATGCTTCTGGAACGGCTGGACCTTCTGTCTTCGAATTCATACATGAACTTATGATGCGCATCGCTAAAATGATTACTGTCTTACCCTGAACACGATGTTAGTCTCTCGATACAGCGGGTTAGCTTCTCGGAAGGTACGGCATTCGGTAAAATGTTTTACTCCATACCAATAGGTAACGTTGCACATCAGTGTGACACTGTACTTTAATATTTACACCGGAAAGTATGGTTTTCAACGCCGATACTGTTCAGCGGATTTACTCCTGCAATTCGAGGTTCGACTCTTGGAGTCACAGGATAGGCGAAGCTAAAGACATAACTGTGCGAATCTCAGAGAAGGTGGTAACGTTCTTGAAGAGTTTCCTTCGCGACCTTTCAATGCATTCATGAAATTTAGGTGCCCGTCACTGAAATGAATATTAATTTGTTTCGCTGGACACGAAGTTTGTCTCTCGATACAGAGTTCTTGGGACTCGGAAATACATGAATTTAACGTGCCGATACTAAAATGTATATTAATGTGTTTCTCTGAACACGAATTTATACTCTCGATACGACGGGCTATATTCGCGGACGGTAAGGCTGTCTGTAAAACTTTGACTTTATAGCAACTGGTAACGTTCTCAAACGGAATGAGACTCCATTTTAAAATTGCTGTGAAGTAAGGTGTCTATTTCGAATACTCTTCGGTGGATTTACTCTCGGATTACCAGGCTTGAATCTCCGAATAACAGGATAGGTGAAGCTGTTGTGACTTAGTTGTTCGTACCTCACAGAAGGTGCTATCTTTCCCGAGACATTTGACCCTAGATCTTCTAATTCATACATAGATTTAAGGTGTCCGCCTGGTAAAATGTCTACTAATTTCTTTCCCTGAACCCGAAGTTATACCCACGATACAGCGTATTATTTTCTCGAAAGGTAAGGTATCCGGTATGGAGTTTGACGTAATAGTAATTGGTAACGTTCTTCAGCGGTTTGACTCTGTTCTTTAATATTCATACCGTGAGTTAAGATGTCTATAGCCCGTACCGTTGAGTGCATTTACTCCTGGAATACCTGAATTGCCTCTCGGAATCATGGGATAACTGTAGCTTGCACGTTTCCTGTGATTTCGAGAGATCACCCATGTAGTCCGGCAGAAAATCCGCTGAACAGTATTGGTACTAAAACAGTATTTACAAGATTAAACTAGGGAGAAAATTATCAAATGTTATAATGTAATTCATTTTCGAATACCTTACCTTCCTGGAACATAACCTACTGCAGCGAGTGTCTTGCTTAGTTCTCGCGGAAACACATTAGTAAACATTTTAGCGATGGGCGCCATAAAGCCATGTATGGCTTGGAAGACCGATTGTCAAACCGTTCTAGAACATTACTATCCTCTTTGACTATAGAACGGCTGAGTCAATAGCTTCACCCAACTTGTTCTACCGAGAGCCGAACCAGGTATTCCGGTAGAAATCAGCTGATCAGTATGGGCAACATACTCACAGTTTCACGATATAAATAATAGAGTACATGGTCAATCCTTTGTAGAACCTTACATATTGGTATAGAGTTAAACTGTTTCCCGAAGGTCTTACATTCCGAGGTCCTAACCCGACTTATCCTGCGTATAACATCGTGATCGGTAGAACCAATGTCAATATATTTTAATTACGTGCACCTTAATTTCATGTATAAATCGGTAGATCGAGTGGCAAACCGTTTGAGAACGTTACAACCTCCTTTGAGATTCGAACGACTAAGTCAGTAGCATCACCTGTCCTGCTACTCGGTGAGTAGACCCACGCATTCCGGGAGAAAATCCGCTGCACAGTATTGGCATTAGATACCGCTATTTACGGATCGAATATTAAAGTAGAGCATCGAACTGCTTCAGTGCGCTGCCAATTGTTACAAGTCAAACATTTTGCTGGTGACCATACCCGCCGAAAGTCTAGCCCTCTGTTCCGAGAGTATAACTTGGTGTTCAGAAAATAAAATTAGAATTCATTTCAGTGATGGGCACCCTGACACCATGTTTGAATTAGAAGATCGGTGGTCAATCCGTTCGTGAACGTTGCCACCTTCTATGACATTCGAACAGCTGAGTCAATAGCTTCACCTAGCTCGTGATTCGGAGATACAAATCAGATTTTCCGCGAGTAAATCCACTGAACAGTATACTCAATAGACACGTATACTCACGTATGAATAATAAAGCAGTCGCTCAAGCCGATGTAGCACATTTCCTATTGATGTAGGGTAAAACATTTTACAAAATGCCTTGCCATACGAAAAACGAACTCCCTGTATCGGCAGTATAACACCGTGTTCTGTAGTATAAACTAGTAACATTTACTGACAAGCACATTAATTTCATGCATGAATTAGAAGATCGAGTGTCAATCATTTAGGGAACGTTAACTACTGCTACAAAGTCAAACGTTCTACTGAAGACATTACCCTCTGAAAAATTAACCTGCTGTATCGAGAGTATAACTTCGTGTTCCGAGAAAGACATTAGTATCCATTTCTGTGACGGGCACCTTAAATTCATGGGTGAATTAGAGAATCGAGGGTCGTGGCTTTGAAGATCGTTACCACCGTGCTTGGTAGATGAACAGCTGACACAAGAGCATCTTTGAGATTCGAACGGCGAAGTCAGTAGCTTCACCTATACTGTGCTTGCGAGAGTTAAACCTGGTATTCCGGGAGTATACCGGCTGTGCAATGTTGACAATGGGCACCTCAATTCTCGGTTTGAATATTAAGGCTGACTGCCAAACCGTTGTAGAACGTAACCAATTGCTATAGAGTCAAACGTTTTACCGGAGAACTTACATTCCGCGAACCTCACCAGCTTCAACGAGAATATAACTTCGTGAACAGAGAAGGAAGTTAAGTATTCATCTGAGTGACAGGTACTTTCACTTCATGTATGAATTAGAAAATAGAGTTTCAAACGGATCGAGAACGCTACCACCTTCTGTGAGATACGAACGGCTAAGTGTATAGCTTCACCTATCCTGTGATTCCGAGGGTCTATCCATGTACTCCGGTAGTAAATTGTCTGCAGAGGAATGGCAATAGACATCTCAATTTACGACATGAATATTGAGGTTGAGAGTCCAACCGTCGGAGAACATTACCAATTTGCATAAAGTCAATCCTTTTTCCCATTACCTTAGCTTGCGATACTCCAACCTGCTGCAGCGACTGTGTTCCTCGTTTTTCACGTTTTCATATTAGTTGATATTTCAGCAGATGGACACATTATTTTTATGCATATATTGAAATATCGAGGAAAAACCGTGCGGGATCGTTACCACCTTCTTTGAGAGTCACACATCTTGGACAATAGCTTCACCTAACCTTTAATTCCGACAGTCAAACCAGGTATTTCGGGAATATATCGCCTGTACAACATAGGCATTAGACACCCTAATTCACGGAATAAATGTCAAAGTACAGAGTCAGACCGTTGTTGAACGTTACTTATTAGTGTACAGATACAATTTTTACCACATACCTTACCCGTCGACAACCAAACCCGCCGTAGGTAGTGTGTTGCATAGTGTTCTCGGAATTAAATTGGTAGACATTATACCAGTCGGACACCACATTTTCATGTATGAATTGCAGAATCGAGTGTCTATTAGATCGAGAACGGTACAACCTTCTTTGCTAGTCGCACAGCCTTGCCAATAATGTAACATATCCTGTGATTCCGAAATTTAAGCCAGGTATCCCTGGGCTAAAGGCGGAGATCAGTATTGACACAAGACACCGTAATTCACTGAATGAATATTAATGTACAGTATCGAACCGTTGTAGAACATACATATTTGTATGAACACATTTTCCTAATCGAAAGCCTTACCTTCCGATAAGCTAAACCGCCGGATCGAGAGTATATTTACGTGTTTATGGAAACACATTAGTATAAATTTTAGCGATGAGCACCTTAATATGATGCATGCATTAGAAGATCGAGGGTGAAAACGTTCGAAGACGTTGCCACCTTCCGTGAGAGACGAACGAAAAAGTCAATAACCTCATCCACCCTGCGATACCGAGAGTAAAACCATTTATTCCGGAAGTAAATCCGCCGCACAGCATTGGCAATAGATGCCTTAATTCGCGGAGTGAATATTAAAGTACAGCGTAGCACTGTGTGAGAACGTTACTAATTTCAATAAGGTCAAACGTTTAACCGATGGCCGTACCTTCCGCGAATATCACCCGCTTCCTCAAGAGTATAACTTCGTGTACAGGATATCAAATTAGTAAACATTTAAGTGACG
>NIJG01001217.1:8742-19630 GCA_002201625.1 Euglossa dilemma | reverse complement strand
TAGCCGTTCGTATCTCACAGAATTTGCCAACGCTCTCGAACAGTTTGTTCTAATTAATGCATGAAATTATGGTGCTCGTCACTAAAATGTATACTAGTTCGTAACTCTGAACACGGTGTTATAATACTGATACAGTAGGAGAGCTTTTCGGATGGTATCGCATTCTGGCAGAAGTTTTACCCTACACCTATAGGTAATATTCTACAACTGCTCGACGGCCTGATTTAATATTCAGACCGAGAGTTAAGGTGTCAATTGACAATACCGTTCAGCGGGCTTACTCTCGGTTTTCCAGGTTCCCTCTCGGTATAACGGGATTGGTGAAGCTATTGACTTAGCCGTTCGTCTGTCACAGAAAGTGGAAACGCTCTCGAGCGGTATGACATTCGATTTTCTAATTCATACATAGAATTAATGTGTTCGTCACTAAAATATATACTATTGTGTTTCCCTACAGACATAGCTGTCCTCTCGATACAGCGGGTTATCCTCTCGGACTTTGTTTCCGTGAACACTAAGCAAGACACTTGCTACAGCGGGTTAGGTTCTTGGAAGGCAAGGTATCCGGTAAGCTCATTGACTTTATACCATCTGGGTACGTTCTCCAACGGCTTGACTCCGCACTTTAATATTCATAACTTAAATTAAGGTGTCTATTGCCTATTCTGAACAGTGGATTCTCTCCTGGAATACCTGGTTCGAATCTCGGAATCACGGGATAGGTGAAGCTCTTGACTTAGCTGTGCGAATCTCACAGAAAGTGGTAACTTTCTGGAACACTATGCCTCTCGATCTTCATATTCCTTCTCGAGTTGAAGGTGCCCGTCACTAAAAGGTATAATAGGTTGTTTAACTGAGGACGAATTTAGACTATCGATACAGCAGGTTAGGATATCTCAGGGTATGATCTTCGGTGAAAAGCTACACGCTATACCAATAGGAAAAGTTCGACAAATATTTGACATTACTTGATATTCTACTTTAATATTAATACCGTTAATTAACGTGTCCATTGGTAATGACTTACTGTGGAATCACTCCCGGAATACATGGTCTGACTCTCGGAATGACAGGATAGGTGTATCGATTGATTCAGCAGTTGGACTCTCGAAGAAGGTGGTAACCTTGTCGCACCGTTTGTACCTCGGTCATCCTATTCATACATGAATATAAGGTGTTCGTCTGCCAAAATGTCTTCTAATTTGTTCTCGTGAACACTATGCAAGCAAACCGCTACAGCGGGATGGGTTCTGCGAAGGTAAGGCCTTCGGCAAGATGTTTGACTCTATACCAATTGGTAACGTACTGCAACGGTTTGATACCGTACTTTAATATTTGTACCGTGAATAAAGGTGTTTATTGGCAATATATTTCAGCGTATTTACTCCCGGAATACCTGGGTTGATTCTCGGGATCTCAGGATGGGTGAAAATATTGACTTAGTCGTTCGACTTTCATAGCACGTGACAACATACACGAACGGTTTGTTACTCGATCTTCAATATCATACATGAAATTAATACTCGCGACACTAGGATGGATACTAGTCTGTTTCTGTCAACGCGAAGTTTCTATTTCGTTGCAACGGGTGAGGTTCTCGGTGGGTAAGGCCATCTGTGAAAAGTTTGACTCCATACAAATTGGTATCCTTCTACAATGTGTTGACTCTGTACATTGATATTCTAGCCGAAAATTGTGTTCTCTATTGCCGATACTGCTCAACGGATTTACTCCAGTAGTATCTGGTATGACTATCGGAAACACTGTGTTTGTGAAGCTACTTAATTAGGCAGTCGAATATCAAAGGAGGTGCTTATGTTATCGAAAGGTGACACTCGATCTTCTAATTCATACTGAAATTAAGGTCCCCGTAACCAAAATGATTACTAATTGAATCCATGGAACACGAAGTTATACTCTCGATTGTGTGGGGTAGCATCACCGATGCTAAGGCCTTCTGTAAGGGGTTTAACACTATAGCAATGGGTTACATTGAACAGCGGTTTGACTCTCTGCTTTAATATTCGTACCGCGAATTAAGATGTCTATTTCGAAAACTCTTCAGCGGATTTACTCCCGGAATATCTGCTTTGAGCCTCTGATTCCAAGGATATGTCAAGATAATGACATAGCCAGTCTACTCTCAAATAATGTGGTAACGGTCCCGAACAGATTGATATTCGATCATCTTATTCACACACGATATTAAGGTGTCCATCGCGAAAATGGATGCTAATTCGTTCCTCTGAACACACAGCCATTCACTCGATACAGCGGGCTTGTTTTTCGGAGGGTAACATCTTTGTTGAAACATTTGGCTGCATAGAAATTCGTAACGTTCTCCAACGCTTTCAGGCTCGATTTTCTAATTCATTCATGAAACTAAGGTGCCCCTCTCTAAAATGTATCGTCATTTATGTCCTGAACACGATGTTACACTCTGGATTTAGCATGATACGTTCGCGGAAAGTAAGCCCTTCGGCAAAAAGTTTTACTGCATACCAATTGGTAATGTTCAACAAAGGACTGAATATGTCATTTAATACCTAAACCGTAAAATAGGGAGTATACAGCCAATACTGTACAGTGGACGTACTCCCGGAATATCTGGCTTGACTCGCGGAATCACACGGTTGGTGAAGCTTCTGTCTTAGGCGTTCGACTTTAAGGATTGTTGTACCGTTTTCGAAAGGTTTTGCACACGATCGTTTAATTCATACAGGAAGTGAAACCACGAGACAACATTATCAAATAAAGGAAAGAATTTCTTTTTATCTAATACGTTACCTTCCGAGAATCTATCCCGTTGCAGCGAGTGTCTATCTTACTATTCAGGGAATCAAACCAGTAGACATTTTAGCAGACGGACACCTTATTTCTACGTATGAGCAAAATAATCGACAGTCAAACCGTTCATGAACGATCCCACCTTCATTGTGAGTGGAACTGCTAAGTCAATAACTACAGCCATCCTGTGGCTTGTAGAGTCTAGCCACGAATTCCTGGAGTAAGATCGCTGAAAATTATTCGCAACAGACGCATTATTTCACGGTTTGAGTATTTAAGTACAGCGTCAAAGCGTTTGAGAGCATTGCCAATTGGTGTAAATTCAAATATATTACCAAAGACCTTACCCTCCGAAAAGCTATCCCGCTGTATGAGACTATAACATCGTGTACCTGGAAAGAAATTAGTCTCCATTTCGGAGAAGAGCACATTAACTTCATGTATGCATTAGAAGCTCGAGCGTTAATCCGCTCGAGAACGCTGCACCGTCTGTGTGAGACGATCTGCTAAGTCAACAGCTTCACCAATCCTGCGATTCCGACAGACAATCCAAGTATGCCGGGAGCAAATTCGCTGAGCAGTACTGGCAAAAGAAGCCTTAATTCGCGGTTTGAATATTAAAGTAGAGCGTCGTACCGGTTGAGAACGTCACCAATTGGTATAACGACAAATGCTTTACCGAAGGCGTTATCTTCAGCGAAATTCGCCGCCTTCATCGAGAGTGTTACGTCGGGTTCTGAGAAAGATATGAGTCATCATTTCAGGGACGAGCACCTTAGCTTCATGTATGAGTTAGAGGATCATGTGTCAAACCGGTCGGGATCGTTGCCAACTTCTGTGAGAGACAAACTGCTAAGTCAATAGCCTCACCTACCCTGCGATTCCGAGAGGCAAACCAGGTATTCCAGGAGTAAATCAGCACAGTATTGCCAATTGACTCCTTAGTTCACGGTTTGTATCGTAAGGAGGAGCGACAAACCGTTTGAGAGCATTGGCATTTGGTATAAAGTCAAACACTTTACCGACCCTACCACCTGAGAAGCTATCCTGCCGTTTCGAGAGTATAACTTCGTCTTCAGAGAAGGAAATTAATCTTCATTACTGTGAAGGGCACCTTAATTTCACGCGTGAAATAGAAGATTGATGGTCAAGCCGTTCGGGAACGTTGCGACATTCTGCGAGAGACGAAATTCTAAGTCAATAGCTTCACCTGTCATGTGATTCGGGAAGGAAAACTAGCTATTCCGGGAGTAAATCCGCTGATCAGTATTGGCAATTGACATGTTAACTTTTGGTCCGAATATTAACGTATGGCGTCGAACCGTTTCAGAACTTCGCCAATTCCTATAAAGTCAAACGGTTTACACAAGACCTTACCCTGTGCGAAAATAGAGCGCTCTATCAGGAGTATATTATCGTGTTTAGAGGAATGGACTAGTGTCCATTTTAGTGATGGGCACATTAACTTCATGTATGAATTAGAAGCTCGAGGGTCAAACCATCAGAGATCGTTTCCGCATTCAGTGTGAGACGAGCGGCTAAGAGAATAGCTTCACCTATTATGTGATTGGGGTAGGCATGCCAGCTATTCCGGGAGAAAATCCGCTGAACGGTATTGGCAATTGGCACACTCAATTTACGGTCCGAACACTAACGTATACCGTCGGCCCGTTTATGAGCGATGAAAATTGTTATAAAGTCAAACACTTTACCGATGGTCCTACCTTCGGAGTAACAAATCCGCCGTTTCGAGAATAGCTTCACCTATTATGTGATGGGGGTACGCATGCCAGCTATTCCGGGAGAAAATCCGCTGAACGGTATTGGCAATTGACACACTCAATTTACGGTCCGAACACTAACATATACCGTCGGCCCGTTTATGAGCGATGAAAATTGCTATAAAGTCAAACACTTTACCGATGGTCCTACATTCTGAGAAACAAATCCGCCGTTTCGAGAATATATCTTCGTATTCAGGGAAATAAATTTGCCTTCATTTCAGTGACGGGCGCCTTAATTTCATGTATGTATTAGAAGATCGAGTATGAAACCGTTAAAGATCGTTGCAGTCTTCTTTGAGAGTCGAAATGATAAGTCAATAGTTTCACCAATCCTGTGATGCCGCGAGTCAAACCACGCATTCCGGTAGTAGATCCGCTGCACAGGATTGACCTTATACACCATATTTCACGGAATAAATATAAAAGTTCTGAGTGAGACCGTTGTCGAAGGTTACATATTGCTATAGATTCATACCCTTTAATAAGGTCATTCGTTCCGAGACGCTAACTCGCTGTATCGAGATCATATCCCTCGTATTCCGAGCAGAAAATAAGTACACATTTTTGTGACGGGCTCCATTATTTCATGTATGAATCGGAAGATCTAGAGTCATACATTTTAAGATCGATACCACGCTTTGGAGAATCGAACGGCTTTGCCAATAGCTTTATCTATCCTCTCAATCCGAGAACCAAACCAGATACTTCAGGAGTAAGAGCCCTGTATAGTATTGGCAATAGACACCATAATTCACGGTACGAATATTTATGTACCGAGCCGTTAACTATTGCTATAGATTCAAATTTTTTACAGAAGGACTTACCATGCGAGAAGCTGCCCCGCTGTATCTCGATTATAAAGTCGTATTAAGGGGAATAAATTACTATGCATTTTAGTGACCATCACACTAATTTCATGTATGAATTAGACGATCGAGGGTCAAACCGCTCGAGTACGTTGCCAACTTCTGTAAGAGACCGAAGGCTACGTCATTAGCTTCACCCGTCCTGCGATTCTGAGGGTCAATCCGTTGATCAATTTTGGTAATGGGCACCTTTATTCACGGTTTGAATACAAATACAGAGCATCAAACCGTTTGAGCACGTTACCCATTGCTATAAAATCAAACGTTTCACCGAAGACCATACCCTCCGAAAAACTACCCAGCTGTCCCGAGAGTATGACATCGAGTTCAGGGGAACGAAGTAGCATACATTTTATTGTCGAGCACACTAAGTTCATCTATCAATTCGAAAATTGAGGGAAAAACCGCTCTCAAGCACATTGCCGCCGTCAGTTAGAGTCGAACGGCTATATCAATAGCGACACCTATCATGCGATTACGAGTGTCAAACAGGTACTGCGGGAGTGAATACGCTGAACAGCATTGGCAATAGACACATTAATTCACGATTTCAATATTAAAATAGAGCGTCAAACCGTTTGTGAACGTTACAGGTTAGTATAAAGTCATTCCTTTTTACAGGTTACCTTACCATCCGAGAAAATGACAGTCTGCAGGAAGTATCTTGCTTCGTGCTCAGTGAAACAAATTTGCATTCATATTAGAGGCGGGACCTTTAATCTCATGTATGAATCAGACGATCGCGAGGCCAACCGCTCCAGAACCGTACAACCTTCTTTAAGAATCGCACATGTATATCAATAGATTCACCTATCCTGCGATTCCGAAAGCAATACCAGGTGACTCAGAAGTACATCCGCTTAACGGTACTGGTAGTCGATACCTTAATTCACTGCTTGTATATTGAAGTAAAGCGTCAAACCGTTTGAGAGTGTTACCAATTGATACAACGTCATACTCTTTACCGAAGACCTTACCATGCGAGATCCTCACCTGCCGAATCGAGAGTGTAACTTCGTATCCGGAGAAGCAAATTATTATGCAGTTTAGTGACGAGCACCTTCATTCCATGTATGAATGTATGTATAGTATGATAGAGCGTCAATCCCTCGGAGAACACTGCCAAATGGTACAAAGTCCTTCATTTTCCGAATACCTTACCTTCTGCGAACCTAACTCGATGCACCTGGAGTTTATTTTCGTGATCAGAGCAAATATTGCCATACATTTTAATGGCGGGCACCTATCTTACATATACTAATTGAAAAATCACGCGTAAAACATTTCCAGGACGTTACCGCTTTCTTCAAGAATCGAACCAATAAGATAACAGCTTCTCCTGTACTGCGCCTCCAAGAGTCAAACCATTTAATCCGCGTCTATACCCGCCGTACAGTATTGGCATTAGGCACGCAATTTATAAATATTAAAGTGCAGACTCACAAGGTTATACATCGTTATAGTCAAACTATATAGTCAAACTTTCTACTAAAGGACTTACTCTTCGAGAAGTTACCCCACTGTATCGAGATTATACATTCGTGTTCAGGGGAGCAAATTAATGTACATTTTAGTGACGGGAACATTAACTTCACGTATGAATTAAATGATCGAGGTTAAAACCGTTCGAGAACGTTACCGCCCTCTTAGAGGATCGAACGGATAATTCAACAGATACACCTATCCTGACATTCCCGGAGTCAAACCTGGTATTCCGGGTATAAATCCGCTAAACAGTATTGGCAATAGACGCCTTATTTCACAAATTGAATAGTAGAGTAGAGCGTGATTCCGTTTGAAGACGTTACCAATTGCTATAATGTCAAACGTTCAGCAGTAGGACGTATAATCCGCGAAACGCACCCGATTCATCGAGATCATAACGTCGTGTTGAGAGAAGCAAATTCATACAAATTTATGTGACGGGCACCTTAATTTCATGTATGAATTGGATGATCTGCGGCAAACTTATCCAGAATGTTACCACCTTCTTTCGGAGTTGAAAGGCTAAGTCATTAGCTACAGCTATCCTGTTTCTGAAAGTCAAACCAGGTACTCCGGGAGCACATCCGCCAGGCAATATTGGCAATAGTCAGCTTATTTTTCGGTATGAATATTGAGGAAAAGCGTCAAACGGTTATAGAGATTTATCTTTTATTTTAGAGTCAAACTTTTTACCGAAGGCCTTACCGTCCAAGGAGACTATCACGGCATAGAGAGTGTCTTGCTTGAAGTTAGCGGAAACCAACTAGCAGAAATTTTAGCAGGCGGGCAACTTAGTTTCATGCATGAAAAGAAAAGACGAGAGTCAAACCGTTCGAGAGCGTTGCTACCATCTGTGAGAACAAAACCGACCTAGTCAGTGGCTGTAACCATCCTGTGATTCCGAGAGTCAAACAAGTCATTTCTGAGTAAATTCAATGAACTAGATAGGCATAGGAAACGATAATTCACGGTATGAACATTAAAGTAAAGTGTCATACAGCCGGAGATCATTACCAATTGGTATAAAGTAACTCCTTTTACCGAAGTCCTTACCTTCTGAGAACATAACCCGTTGTATAGAGAGTATAACTTCGTATTGAGAGAAACCAATGTGTATACATTTTAGTGACGGTCACCTTAGATTCATATATAAATTAAATATTAGATCGAGAGTCACACCGTTCGAGAACGTTATCACATACTTTGATTGTCGCACATCAAAGTCAATAGCTCAACCAATCGTGTCATTCCGGGAATCAAACTAGGCAATTCGAGAGTAAATCCGCTGCAGGGTATTGGCAATAGATATATTAATTCGCGGAGTAAATATTAAAATAGTGCGTCACGCAGTATGAGGAAGTTACTAAATTCTGTAAAGTCAAGCGTTTGACCAAACGCCTTACCGTCCGAGAGGGTAACCCTCCATATCGATAGTATAGGTTTAGAGAAACACAATACTGTACAATGTAGTGACGTCACCATAAATTCATGTATGAATGAGAAGGCCTATGGCCAAACAGCTCGGGATAGTTGCCACCTTCTGCTGAGAGCCTATCAGCGTAGTCAATAGCTTCACGTATTCTGCGATTCCGAGAGTCATACCAGGTATTCCAGGAGTAAATCCGACGTAAAGAATTGTCAATAGATACCGTTATTTGCGGTGGTAATATTAAGATAGAGCGTCACACTGAGTTAGAACGTTACTGATTGCTATAAAGCCAAACGTTCTACCGAACGCTTTACCCTCCGAGAAGCTCACCCGACGTATCGGCAGTACAGCTACGTTTTTAGCGAAACACATTAGTATACAATTTAGTGACGGCACTTTAAATTCGTTATGAATATGAATATCGTGAGTCAAACCGTTCGAGAACGTTACAAATGTCTTTGAGAGTCGAACAGCTAAGACTATAGCATCACCTGTCTTGAGATTCTGTGAGTCAAACCAGGTATTCCGGGAGTATATCGGGTGAACAGTATTAGCAGCAGACGCTTTAATTCACACTTTGAATATTAAAGTAGAGCGTCAAACCGTTCGAGAGCGTTACATATTTGTATAAATATAAATGCTATATCGAAGTCCTTACATTCCGAGAGCAAAACCGGCTGCAAGGAGTGTCTTGCTTCGTGTTCACAGAAACAAATTAGAATTGATTCCAGTGACGGGCACCTTAACTTCATGAATGAATTAGAAGATCGTGTGTCAAACCGTTCGACGACGTTATCACCTTGATTGCAAGTCGCACACCTAAGTCTATAGCTGCAGCTATCCTGTGATTCCGAGGGGCAAATCAGGTATTCCAGGAGTAAATGCGCTAATAGTGATGGCACTAAACACCTCAACTCACTGTATGAATATGAATGTACAGAGTCAAACCTGTGTGGAGCTTTACCAATTGGAATAACGTCATACTCTTGTTGATATGTCATACTCTACTTCACCGGATAACTTACCATCCCATAACATAACCCGTTGTATCGTGGGTATTACTTCGTATTCCGGGAAACAAATTAGTAGATATTTTAGCAGTCGGACAGATTTTTTTCATGTACGAATAGCAAAACCGTAAGTCTAACCGTTGGCGTGCGATCTCACCTTCTTTGAAAGCCGCACATCTAAGTCAATAGTTTCACCTACCGTGTGATTGCGGGAGTCAGACCACGTATTGTAGGAGTAAACACGCTGAGCAATATTTGCAACAGACACCATAATTCACGGCATGAATATTATGGTTGAGAGTCAAACCGTCGGTGAATATTACCAATTGGTATAAGGGCATTCTTTTTAACCTACACCGTATATTCCCAGAACGCAAGCCGCCGTATTGATTTTCTTTCTTCGGGTTCACAGGAATGAACTAGTAGATATTCTAGACGACGGACACCGTATTTTCGTGTACGAATCGAGTAATCGGGTGTCAAACTATTTCAGAACGCTATCACTTTCTTTGACAATGGCTCATCTAAGACAATAGCTTCACCTATACTGTGATTCCGAGAGTCACACCAGGCATATCAGGAGTCAATCTGATGTACAGCAATGGCAATGGGCACCTTGTTTCGCAGTTTGTAAATGAAAGTAGAGCGTCCACCTGTTTGAGAACGTTAGAAATTTGTATAACATCATACGCCATACCGGACACCTTACCTTTCGAGAAAATAAACTACTGTATCGTGGGTATAACTTTGTGTTCAGGGAAACAAATTAGTAGAGATTATGGCAGACGCGCACCTCAAATTTATGTATGTATGCTGCCACCTACTCTGAGAGACGAACGGCTAAGTCAGTAGCTTTACCTATTCGGTCATACCGCAGGTCAGACCGGGCATTCCGGGATGAAATGCGCTGAATAGTTTTGTCACTGGACACCTTAATCGACGGTTTGAATGTTGAAGTGGAGGGTCAAACCATTGGAGAACATTACCAGTTTACCTTCCGTGAACCTAACCCGCTGTAGCAAATGTATAACTACGTCTACATGAAAGAAAATTAGTTTATATTTTATTGACGGCACCCTTAATTTCAAGTGTGAACTAAATGATCGAGGGTTAAACAGTACGAGAACAATACCTCCTTCCTTGAGCGTCGAACGGCCATGTTAATAGTTTCACTTATCCAGGGATTCCGATATTGAAGCCAGGTACTCCGGGAGTAAATGCCCGATACAGTATTTGAAATAAACACATTAGTACAGGGATTGAATACTAAGCTGGACGTCAATACGCTGCAGGACGATACCTATTGGTGTAGCGTCAAACTTATTACAGAAACCATACCTCTCGTGAACCTATCCCGCCTTATCGGGAGTATAATTTCGTGCTCAAATAAACACATTGGAATACATTTTAGTGACGGGCACCTTAACTTCCTGTATGATCTAGAATATCGAGGGTCAAGCCGTTACAGAAAGACACCAGTATCTTAGAGGGTGAAGCGGCCAAGGACATGGCTTCACATATCCTGTG
>NIJG01001215.1:30379-45182 GCA_002201625.1 Euglossa dilemma | reverse complement strand
GTGCAAGGAAGCAAATTAGTATATAATTTAGTGACGGCCACCGTAATTTCATGTATGAATTAGAAGGTCGAGTGTCAAGCCGTTGGAGTACGTAACCAACATTTTTCAGACTCGCAAAGCTGTGTCAAAAGCTTTACCGATCCTGGGATACTGAGGATCAAACCAGGTATGCTGGGAGTAAGTGCGATTAACAGCATTGGCAATAGATACAATAATTCACGGTATGTACGTTACAGTAGATTGTCAATCCATTTGTGTATGAAAACTGGAAACTGGTATAATGTCAAACGCGATACTGGAGACCTTACCCACCGAGAGCCCATTGCGCTGTACCGAGAGTATAACTTCGGGTTTAGCAAAACAAATTAGTGTACAATCTGTGACGTGCCCCTTTATTTCGTGTATGAATTAGATGATCGAGTGTCAAACCGTTCGAGCTCGTTACCACCACCTTTGAGAGTCGAGCGGCTGATGTTATAGGTTCACCAATAGTTGTGATTCCAAGAGACCAACCAGGTATTCCGGAAGTAAATCTGCTGAACAGTATTGGCAATGGTATTGGCAATGTACAGGGATAAACCGTTGTAGATGGTTACATAGTAGTAGGGAGTGACACTTTACACCGAGGGCCTTACTTTTCGCGAACCTAACCCGTTGTATCGGGAGTAAAATTACGTATTCAGAGAGTCAAATTGGTATTCATTTTAGTGGTGGGCGCCGGTACTTCATGTAGGAATTATAAGATATAGCATGCTCCCGTTCGAGAACCTTACAACCTTGTATGAACCTTCACAGTTTGAATATTATAGATCAGAACCAAACCGCTGGAGAAAGTTACCAATTGACATAACGTCATAATCCTTATCGAAGACCTTACCCTTCGAGAAACTAACCCGCTGTACCGAGAGTATATCTTTGTGCTGTAAGAAAGCAATTAATATTCATTTCAGTTACGGGCACCTTAACTTCATGTACGAATTACATGATAGAGTGTCAAACCGTTCAAGAACGATATCACCCTATGTGAGAGACAAACAGCTAAGTCAATAGCTTCACCTATCCTATGATTCGGAGTGTCAAACCAGGTATTCCGGGAGAAAGTCCGCAGAGGAGTTTTGGCAATAGACACCTTAGGTCACGGATTGTGCAAAAAAGTGAAGCGTCAAACCATTTCAGAGCATTGCCAGTTGGTATATACTCAAACGTTTTACAGATGTCCTTACCTTCGGAGAAGCAAACTTGCCTTTTTGAGAGTACAACTTCGTGTTCAGAGGAAGAAGCTAGCCTTCATTTCAATGGCAGGTACATTAGCTTCATGCATGAATTAAAAGGTCGAGGGTCAAATCGGTGGAGAACGTTATCAACTTCTGTGAGGGACGAACGGTTAAGTCAATAGTTTCCCGTATCCTATGACTTCGGGAGACAAACCTGGTAATCAGGGAGTAAATGCGCTCTACAGTATTGGCAATAGATACAGTAATTCGCGGTGTGAATATTAAAATAGAGCGTTACACCGTGTGAGATCGTTACAATTGCTGTAATGTCAAACATTTTTGCGAACGCCTTGCAGTCCGAGAATTTAACCCGCCGAATCGAGAGTATAGCTTCGTGTTTAGAGAAACACATTAGTATACAATTTAATAACGGCACCTTAAATTCAAGTACGAATTAGAATATCGTTGTTCAAACCGATGAATAACGTTACCACAATTTTGAGAGACAAATGGTTAAGTCTATTGCTTCCACTATCCTGCGACACCAAGAATCAAACTAGGTATTCCGGCAGTAAATCCCCTGAACAGTATTGGCAAAGGACACCTTAGTTCACCGTATGAGTATTAATGTACAGTGTCAATCCGATGTAGAACGTTACGTATTGGTATACTGTTAAACTCTTTAACGAAGGCCTTACCTTCGGAGAACATATCCCATTGTATCGAGAATATAACTTCGTGTCCATAGAAGCAAATTGGTATACATTTTAGTGACATGCACCTTAATTTCAGGTTTAAATATGAAAATCGAGAGAAAAACCTTTCAACAACGTTGCCACATCTTCGGCGAGTCGCATATCTAAGGCAGTAACTTCTCGTATCCTGTGATTCCGAGAGCCACACATGTTATTGCGAGAGTAAATTCGCTGAGGAGCGATGGCAATATACGCCTTATCCCACGATATAAATACTAAAGTAGAGAGAAAATCCGATCGAGTACGTTTCCAATTGGTATACAGAAAACGTTTTACCGGTGACCTTACTTTCCGCGAAGCTAATCCGCCGTATCGAAAGTATAACTTCGGGTTCTGTGAAAGATATTAATTTACAAATTAGTGACGGGAACATTAATTTCATGAATGAATTAGGAGGTCGCGGGTCTAACCGTTCCAGAATATTACCACTTCCTTTGAGATTAGCGCAGCTAAGTAAATAGCTTCACCTATCCTGCGATTACGGTAGGCAAACCAGGTATACCACGAGTCCATCCGCTATACACTATTGGTAATGGACACCTTACTTCACGGCTTGAATATGAAACTAGAGCGCCAAACCGTTTGAGAACGTTACCAATTGATAGAAAGTCAAACGTTTTACCGAAGACCTTATCTTCCGCGAATATCACCGGCCTCGTAGAGAGAGTAAGTTCGTGGTCAGAGAAAGAAATAAGTATTCATTTCAGTGTCGGGAACCTTAACTTCATGTATGGATTAGATGATCGAGGGTCAAGCACGCTTGAGAACCTTGCCACCTTCTGTGAGAGTCGAATAGCTACGTCAATAGCTTCACCTATCCACTGATTCAGAGAGTCAAACCAGGTATCCCCGGAGTAAATCCGCTGAAGAGTATTGCCAATGGGCACCTTATTTCACGGTTTGAATATGAAAATTGAGCGTCAACCAGTTTATGAACGTTATCAATTGTTATAAAGTGAATCGTTTTACCGAATGCCTTACCGTCCGCGAAACTCACTGGCTTCATCGAGAGTATACTTTCATGCACAGAGGAATAAATTAGTTTTCGTTTCAGTGACGGGCACTTTAACTGTATTAATGAATCAGCAGATTGAATGACAAACTGCACGAGAGCGTTGCCACCTTCTCCGAGAGACGAACGGCTACGTCAATAGCTTCACCTATCCTGTGATTCGGAGAGTGAAGCCTGGCATTCCTGGAGTGAATCCACAGAACACTGTTGGCAATAGACACCTTGACTCACGATTTGAACATTAAAGTAGAGCATGAGGACGCTTGAGAACGTTACTGGTTTGTATAAAGTGAAATGTTTTTCCGATTACCTTACCATCCGAGAAACTAAACCGCTGTATCAAGTGTCTAACGCCCTGTTCTGAGAACGAAATTGGTATCAATTTCTGTGACGGGCACCTTAACGGCTCTACACAAACTGGTAACGTTGACCGATGGATTGACGGCCTGCTTTCATATTCGAACCGTGTATCAAGGTGTCTATTGCCAATACTCATCAGCGAATGTACTTCCGGAATACCTGGTTTGACTGTCGGAATCACAGGACAGGTGAAGCTATTTACATAGTTGCGCGACTCTCAAAGAAGGTGGTGACGTTCTCGAAAGGATGGACCCCCGATCCTCCAATTCAAGCATGGAATGAAGGTGACCGTCGCTAAATTGTATACTCGCTCGTACCACTGAACGTGGTGTTATACTCTCGATACAGCGTCTCAGTTTTTCGGTGGATAAGTCATTCTGTAAAATATTTAACCCTACACGAATAGTTTATGNGAATCACAGGATAGGTGCAGCGATTGACTTAATCGTTCGACTCTCGCAGAAGGTGGCAACGTTCCGGAGCGGTTTGGTCCTCACTCTTATAATTCATACATGAAGTTAAGGTGCCCGTCACTAAAATGTATACCAATTCGATCTTCGCAGCACCATGTTATACTCTCGATATAGAGGGATAGGCTTTCCGACGCTAAAGCCTTCCGAAAAATGTTTGACTCTATACAAATTGATAGCGTACTGCAACTGTATGATACTGTACTTTAATATTAATACCGTGCATTAGTGTGTCTATTGCCAATACTCAGCAGCAGAATTACTCCTGGAATACCTGGTCTTAGTCTCGGAATCACTGGATAGGAGTAGCTATTGTCTTAACGTTTCGAATCCCGAAGGTGGTGGAACCTTCTCAAACGGTTTGACCCTCGATTTTGATATTTATACTGGAAAATAACCTGTCCGTTTGCTAACATGTCTACTAATCTGTTTGCGTGAACAATGAGCACGGCACGCGCTACTGCGGGATAGGTTTCCGGATGGAACGATGTTCTGTAAAAAGAGTGAATTTATATGAATTTTTATTGTTGTTCCACCGGTTAACTCTCTGCTTTCTTATTTATACCGCGAATTAAGATGTCCTTTGCGAATGCAGTTCAGCGCATTTACTACCGGAATACCTGGCATAGGCCTCGGAATCACAGGATGGGTGCAGCTACTAACTCTGCCGTTCGAGACTCAAAGAAGGTGATAATGATCTCGAAATTATTGACACTAAATCTTATAATTTATACAGGAATTTAGGGTTCCCATCACTAAAATGTATACTAATTTGCATCTCTGAACACGAAGTAATACCCCCGATACATCGGGTATGCTTCTCGGATGATAAGGCCTTCGGTAACATGTTAGACACTATTGCAATATGTAACGTTCGAAAACGGTTTCAATCTGTACTTTAGTATTTATAACGTGAAATAGCGTGTGTAGTACTCATACTGTACTGCGGGTATAGTCGCGGAATATCTGGTTTGTATTTAAGAATCATAGGGTTGGTGAAGCTGTTGGCGTAGCTGCACGATTCTCAAAGATGTTGATACCTTTCTCAAACGGATCGACTCGCGATCTTCTAATTCGCACATGAACATATGGTGTCGTCACTATAATTTGTACTAATGTGTTTCTCTAACCACGAAGTAATACTCTCGATACGGCGGGTTATGCTTTCGGAGTGTATCGTCGCCAAGAAAATGTTTGACTTTGTACCAATTGGAAACGTTCTCAATCGGTTTGTCGCTCTACTTTATTTTTCAAACCGTGAATTAAGGTGTCTATTGCCAATAGTGTTCAGAGAATTTGCTCCCGGAATACCTGCTTTGGCTCTCGGAATTATAGGATACGTGAAGCTATTGAGTCAGGCGTTCAACTCCCAATGACGGTGGTACCGATATCTATCGGTTTGACTCTCGATTTTGAAATTCATAGACGAAAATGTGGTGCCCGCCTGCCAACATGTCTACCAGTTTGTTTCTGTGAACATTAATCATGGCACTCGCAACAGAAGGTTAGGTTCTTGGGTGATAAGGTATTCGGTAAAAAGAATGGCTTTATACGGATAGGTATCGTTCAGCATCGGTTTGACGCTTTACGTTAATATTCAAACCATGAATTACTGTGTCTATTGCGAATACTGTTCAGCGTATTTACTCCTGGAGTACCTGGTTTGACTCTCGGAATCTGTGGATAGGGTTAATTATTGACTTAGCAGTTCGACTCACAAAGGAGGTAGTAACGTTCCCGATCATTATGACTTTCCATTTTGCTATTTATGTACGAAAATAACGTGTCCGTCTGCTAAAATGTCTACTAACATGTTTGTGTGAACACTAAGCAAAATATTCCCTACAGCATGTTAGGTACTCGGAAGGAAATGTATTCGGAAAAAGGAATGACTCTATACCAATTGGAAATGTTCTCCGGCGAATAACTCTCTATTTTACCATTCAAACCGTGAACTAAGGTGTCTATAACCAATGCTGTTGAGCGGATTTACTCCAGGAATACCAGGTATAACTCTCGGAATCACAGGATGTCCGAAGCTATTGTCTTAGCCATTCGAATCTCAAACAAGGCAGTAACGTTCTCTAACGCTTTGACTCTCGATGCCGATATATATATACAAAACATTTGGTGTCCGTTCGCAAAATGCCTAGTACTTTGTTTCCGTGAACGTTAAGCAGGACACTCGCTACAGCGGCTTATGTTCTTGGAAGGTAAGGTGTTCTGTGAGAGGAATATCTTTATAGGAATCGGTAATGTTCTCAGATGGTTTGACTCCCTATATTAATATTCATACTGGGAATTAAGGCTTAATTTTCCAATACTTTTCTGCGGATTTTCTCCCGGATTACCATATTTCCCTCTCCGAATCACAGGATACGTGAAGCGATTGACTTAGCCGTTCGCCTCACACAGAAGGTAGTAACGTTCACGAACCGTTCGTCCCTCGATATTATAATTCATACATGAAAATAGTGTGCTCGTCACTACAATGTGTACTGATTTGCTACTCTGAACACGAAGGTATAATCTCGATACAGCGCGTTAGCTTCTCAGAGGGTAATGTCTTTGGTAAAACTTTTGCCATTGTACCATCTGGACATGGTCTCAACCGATTTCACGCTCTACTATAATATAGAAACCGTGAATTAAGGTGTCCGTTGCCAATACTGTCCAGCGGATATACTCCTGGAATACCTGGTATGACTCTCGGGATCGCAGCATTGGAGTAGCAATATATTTAGCAGTTCGGCTCCCACAGAAGGTGGGAACATTCTGCAACGGTTTGAAACTAGACCTTCTAATTCATACAGGAAATTAAGGTGCCCTTCACTAAAATGTCTGCTAATTTGAATCGCTGAACACGAAATAATATCCTCGATTCAGCGGTTTACGTTCTCGGAAGGAAATGTATCAGGTAAAGAGTATGTCGTTATGCCAATTGCGAACGTTCTCAAACGGTTTGATGCCCTACTTTAATATTCAAACCGTGAACCAAGGTGTCTATTGCCAATAACGTAAATCACACTTACTCCCGAGTACCTGGTATGACCCTCCGAATCACAGGATAGGTGCAGCGATTGACTTAATCGTTCGACTCTCGCAGAAGGTGGCAACGTTCCGGAGCGGTTTGGTCCTCACTCTTATAATTCATACATGAAGTTAAGGTGCCCGTCACTAAAATGTATACCAATTCGATCTTCGCAGCACCATGTTATACTTTCGATACTGCGGGTTAGCTCTTCGGGGCGTAAGGCCTTGAGTAAAGCGTTTGACTATATACCAATTGGTAACGCTCTCAAACGGTTTAACGATCAGATTTAATACTTATACTGTGAACTGAAGTATCTGTTGCCAATACAGTATAGTGTATGAATCACAGGAATGGTGAAGTTAGTGACTTAGCCTTACGAGTCTCAAACAAAATGGCAACTTTCTCGAACTGTTAGTCTCTCTATTACGATATTTATTCATGAAAATGTGGTGCTTGTCTTCGATTATGTCAACTAATTTTTTTCCGTGAACGATACGCATGATGGTTGCTACAGAGGTTTCGGTTCGCGGAAGGCAAGGACTTCGTGAATACGTATTATTTCATATCAATTGGTAACGCTCTCAAACAGGGTGATGTTATATTTTAATATTGAAACCGTGGAATAGGGTCTCTATTGTCTAGACTGTTCTGCGGATTTAATCCCGGAATAGCTGGAATGGCACTCGGAATCATAAGAAAAGTTCAAGTCATTGACTGAGCCGTTCGAGTCTTAAAGAAGGTGGTAGCGTTCTCGAACGGTTTGACACAAGGTCTTGTATCAATTAGAAGACCTTGAAACTATTGTGACCGTCACTATAATGTATACTAATTTGTATCTCTGATCACGATGATATACAGTCGGTACAGCGCACTAGGTTCTCAGAGGTTCAGATTTTCGATAAGACGTTTGACATTATAAAATCTGCAAACTTTCTCAACGGGTTTCACCCTCTACATTAACATTGAAACCGTGAATTAAGGTGTCCATTGCCAATAATGTACAGCGGATTGAATCCTGATATACCTAGTGTGCCTCGCGGAAACACAGGATAGGTGCAGCTATTAATTCTGACGTTCGTGTCTCAAAGAAGGTGGTAACGTTCTCGATCGGTTTGCCACTCGAATTTCTGGTTCATATATGTAAATAAATATAAGCCACTGCATCGAGAGAGTAACTTCGTGTTCAGGGAAGAAAATTCATATACTCATTACTTACGGGCACCTTCATTTCAAGTATGGTTGCAGGGTCGAGTGTCAAATAGTTCGAGGACGTTACCACCTTCTTTGAGAATAGAACGCCCTAGTCAATAGATTTACCGATCCTGTGATACCGAGAGCGAAACCAGGTATTCAGGGAGAAATCAACTGATCAGTGTCGGCACTAGACACACTACTTCGCGGTATAATTATTAGAGAACAGAGTCAATGCTTTGAATGACGTTACCCATTGGTATTGTGTCAAACTTTTCATCGAAGGCCTTACCTTCCGGGGAACAAACTCGCTGCGTGGATAGTATAACATCATGCACAGAGAAACAAATTAGTATAAATTTTAGTGACTGGAACCTTATTTTCGTGTATGAAATCGATGATCGAGTGGTAAATCGTTCGAGACCGTCACCTCCTTCTATGAGACTCGAACGGCTAAGTCAGTAGCTTTACACATCCTGTGATTCTAAGAGTCAACCCATCTATTCCGGGAGTAAATGCATTCGAAAATGTTGGGAATGGACATCTTAATACACCGTATGATTAATAGAGCTCACCATCATAACGTTGTAGAACGTTACCTGTTGCTATAGAGTCAAACACCTTCCCGATGGCCTTACATTGCGTGATGCGAACCCGCTGTATCGTGAGTATATTACCGTGANAAAATTCATATACACTTTATTTACGGACACCTTCATTTTAAGTATGGTTTACAGGATCGAGTGTCAAATAGTTCGTGAACGTTACCATCATCTTTGATATTCAAACGGCAAAGTCAATAGCTCCACCTATCCAGCGATTTCGAGAGAAAAACCAGATAATCCGAGAGTAAATCCGTTGTCTATTATTGGATATCGACATCTTAGTTCACGGTTTCAATGCTAAAGCAGAGCGCCTAACCGTTGTAGAACGTTTCCTATTCTTATAGGTCCAACCTTTTCACCGAAAGTCTTACCGATCGAGAACCTATCCCGCTGTATCGAGAGTATAAGTTCGTGAGCAAGGAAGCAAATTAGTATATATTTAAGTAACGGCACGCTTAACTTCATTTGAGAATTAGAAGGTCGAGAGTCAGATCATTGGAGAACGTTACCACCATCAGTGAGGGACGANTGTCACGAAATTATAACTTCCTATTCAGAGGAAGATATTAGTATTCGTTTCAGCGAGGGGCACGTAATCTTTATGTATGAATTACAAGATAGATGGTCATACAGTTGGAGAACGTTATCACCCTCTTCGCGAGTCGAAGGGATATGTCTACAGCTCCACCTATTCTGCTATTCCGATTGTAAAATCAGGTGTTCCAGGAGTAAATTGCGCGGAACAGTATTAGCAACAAATACCACAATTTTCGGCTCGAATATTANACGCTGTCACGAAATTATAACTTCCTATTCAGAGGAAGATACTAGTATTCGTTTGAGCGAGGGGCACGTAATCTTTATGTATGAATTACAAGATAGATGGTCATACAGTTGGAGAACGTTATCACCCTCTTCGCGAGTCGAACGGATATGTCAACAGCTCCACCTATTCTGCGATTCCGATTGTCAAATCAGGTGTTCTAGGAGTAAATGCGCGGAACAGTATTAGCAACAAATACCTCAATTTACGGCTCGAATATTAACATACAGACTCAACCAATTGTGGAACGATACCAATTGCTATAAAGTCAAACGTTTTAGGAATGACCTTACCCCACAAAAAATTAACCTGCTGTATCGAGGGTATAACTTTGTATTCAGGGGAAGAAATTAGTATTCATTTCAGTGACGGACACCTTGACTTCCTATATTAATTAAAATATCGAGCCTCAAACCGTTGGTGAACGTTGCCAATTTCAATAGAGTCAAACGCGTCACCGGAGACCTTATCCTCCGAAAACCTAGCCCACTGTGTCGAGAGTATAGCAGCGTGTTCAAAGAATCGAATTAGTATAAATTTTAGTGACAGGCACCACAATTTTATGAATGAATTAGAAGATCGAGGGTCAGACCGAGAGAGAACGTTGCCACCATCTTTGAGAATCGGACGGGTATGTCAATAATTACACGTATCCTGCGATTCCGACAGTCAAACCAGGCATTCTGGGAGTACATCCGCTAATAGGTATTGGCAATAGGCACATAAATTCAAGGTTTGAAAATTATAGTCGCGAATCACATTATTGGAGAACGTTACCCATTCGTATAGAGTAAATCTTTCTACCGAAGGCCTGACCGTCCGAGAAGCACAACTCGCTGTATGGACTGCCATGCTTAATATTCACGGAGACAAATTAGTGGTCATTTTATCAGACGGGCACGTTATTTTCATGTAGGTGCAGCCAAATCGAGAGTCAAACCGTTGAAAAACGTTAACACCTTACTTGAGAGCAAACGTCTATGTCAATAGTTTGACCTATCTTGTTGAATTACCGAGAATAAATCCACGTATTCCGGGATTAAATGCACTGAATAGTTTGGGGAACAGACAACTTGTGTCAGGGTATGGATATTAAAGTAGAGATTCATGTCGAAGGAGAACGTTACATCATGCAATAGATTCAAACCTTTTGCAGACGGCATTATCTTCCGCGAAGCCTAACAAGCTGTATCAAGCGTATTAAACCATTTTCATAGGAACAATTTAGTATACCTTTAGCGTCGGGCACCTTAACAGCATGTATGAATTAGAAGGCCGATGGTCGAGCCGTTCGAGAACGATACCACCATCTTTGAGTGTGGAACGGATAGATCAGTAGCTTAGTCTATTGTATGAGTCCGAGAGTCAAGCGAGATATTGCTGGAATAAATGCGCTGTGCAGTATTGGCAATAGACAGCTTAATTCACAGTATGAATATTAAACACTTCGCGTGGCATTTAGTTCGAAGAAACTCGGGCCAAATCGATATGCATCGACACGCGCTAAACAGACCAGACTGATGCTAGTAAACAGTCGCATTACGGAACAGGAATGTAGATGCCTACGATACCTGTGTTATAGTCAATTTTACGCGACACTGCTGTTGCGGAAGTAAACCCTAATTCTTTTACTTTTATAAATTTTATAGATATTATAAATTTATTATATTTGATATATAATAGTGTAGTATGTATTAGTTGTATATATATTATTGTAGAAAATATACAACAGTTTCAAAATTTCATTGCATGAATAAACAATGCGTCAAGAAGCGTCTTCAAATGTAGTTTGGTCCTTTCAGAAATGTATCGATACTACGCCTAAAAGTAAAGAGTATATTATTTTAAAAAAATGTAATCATAAAACCGAATGAATATCTAAAAAGAATGGTACTGATAGGAACTAACGTTCAGTCACAATCGTAAACGGGCAAAAAATCATTCCGCGAGCTCGGCTGTTTATGTTTACGTTTGGTCCAAGTATCTGGTCGCGAGTCTGACTCGCGATATTCATGTTTGGTCCAAGTTCCTTTTCGCGAGTCTGACTCGCGATATTCGTGTTTGAGCCAGAATCTTCATCGCGAGTCAGGTTCGCTAAAGTACGGGAAGGGGTTAATGCAGAGAATCAAGCCGTCGGCGAACATTGCTAATTCGTATAATGTCATTCCTTTTACCGAATACTTAACCTTACGAGTACCTATCCCTCTGTAGCGAGCGTCTTGCTTATAGTTCACTGAAACTAATTAGTAGACACACTAGCAGAGAAGGACGACATTTTCGTGAATAAATATCGCATCAGGGAGATAAACCGATCGATAACGCTGCCACCTTGTTTATAGCTGGTAAGGCTAACTCAATAGCATTACCTCTCCTGCGATTCCGAGAGTGAATCCAGGTATTGTCAGGAAGAATCCACTAATCCGTGTTGGCAACAGACACATTAATTCGCGGTATGAGTATTAAAGTAGAGCGTCGAAACGTTTGAGTGCGCTACCAATTAGTATAAAGTCAAACGTTTTACTGAAGGCCATGTCATGCGCGAACAACACCGGCTTTGTCCAGAGTATAACTTCTTATCCAGTGGATGAAATTAGTATACATTTGAGTGTTGAGCACCTTAATTGCATGTATGAATTAGAAGCTCGAGTGTCAAAGCGTTCGGGAACGTTACCACCTTCTTTGCGCGTCGCAAAGTTAAGTTAATAGCTTCACCTATGCTGCGATTCCGAAAGTCAAGCCAATTACGCCGGGAGTAAATCCGCTGAACAGTATTGGTAATAGACACCTCAATTCAGTTCTTGAATATTAAAGCAGACAAGCCGCTGTCTATCAATTCCTATCGGTGTAGGGTCAAAATTCTTATAGAATTACTTACCCTCCGAAAAACTGACCTGCTGTATCGGGAGTATAACACCGTGTTCAAAGAAACTAATTGGTGTACATTTTAGTGTCAGCAACCTTAATTTCATGTATGAATAAGAAGATCGAACGTTATACCGTTCGAAGACGTTACCAACATCATTGAGAGTCGCATAGCTATGGCAATAGCATCACCTATTCTGAGACTTCGATTGTCAAACCAGCTATTGCGGGAGTAAATCCCGTGAATTATATAGGCATTTGACACCATAATTCTCGGTATGAACAATTAAGTAAAAAGTCACACTGTCCGAGATCAATATCAATTAGAATGGAGTCACTCTTTCCACGGATGGCCTTACCATCCGAGAACCCAACCCGCTGTATCGAGAGTAAAACTTCCAGTCCAGAGGAAGAAATTAGTCTTCATTTCAGTGAGGGGCACCTTGACTTCAGGTATTAATTAGAATATCGAGCGCCAAACCGTTGGGGATCGTTGCCAATTGTTGTAGAGTCAATCGCTTCACCGAAGACCTTATCCTCCGCAAACCTACCCCACTGCTCGAGAGTATAGCACCGTGTTCAGAGGAACGAATTGGCATTCATTTTTGTCACGATTACCTTAATTTCATGTATAAAACTCAAGATAGGTTGTCAAACCGTTAGTGAAGATTTGCAATTCGTATATAGTCATTCCATGTTTGAATACATTACCTTCTGAAAATCAAGCCAGCTGTCGGAAGTGTCCTGCTTAATGTCAACGGAAACAAATTAGTAGCCACTTTCTCAGAAGGAGACCACATGTTTTTGTATAAATATCAATATCGCGAGTCAAAGCGCACGAGAACGTTACCACCGACTTTGAAAGTCGCACGTCTAAGTCATTAGCTGCAGTTATCCTCCGATTCCGAGAGGCAAATCAGGTATTCCAGGAGTAAATGCTCTACACAGTATTGGCGAGAAACACTTCAACTCACTGTATGAATATTAAAGTACAAAGTCAAATCTCTGGAGAACGTTACCAATTGGTATAACGTCATAGCATTAGCGGATACCTTACCTTCCAGGACCTTAACCCCATGTATCGTGGGTATAACTTCGGGTTCAGAGTAACAAACTAGTAGACATTTTAATGACGGACACCTTAATTTCATGTATGAATTAGAAGGTCGAACGTTATACCGTTCGAAGACGTTACCAACATCATTGAGAGTCGCATAGCTATGGCAATAGCATCACCTATTCTGAGACTTCGATTGTCAAACCAGCTATTGCGGGAGTAAATCCCGTGAATTATATAGGCATTTGACACCATAATTCTCGGTATGGACAATTAAGTAAAAAGTCACACTGTCCGAGATCAATATCAATTAGAATGGAGTCACTCTTTCCACGGATGGCCTTACCATCCGAGAACCCAACCCGCTGTATCGAGAGTAAAACTTCCAGTCCAGAGGAAGAAATTAGTCTTCATTTCAGTGAGGGGCACCTTGACTTCAGGTATTAATTAGAATATCGAGCGCCAAACCGTTGGGGATCGTTGCCAATTGTTGTAGAGTCAATCGCTTCACCGAAGACCTTATCCTCCGCAAACCTACCCCACTGCTCGAGAGTATAGCACCGTGTTCAGAGGAACGAATTGGCATTCATTTTTGTCACGATTACCTTAATTTCATGTATAAAACTCAAGATAGGTTGTCAAACCGTTAGTGAAGATTTGCAATTCGTATATAGTCATTCCATGTTTGAATACATTACCTTCTGAAAATCAAGCCAGCTGTCGGAAGTGTCCTGCTTAATGTCAACGGAAACAAATTAGTAGCCACTTTCTCAGAAGGAGACCACATGTTTTTGTATAAATATCAATATCGCGAGTCAAAGCGCACGAGAACGTTACCACCGACTTTGAAAGTCGCACGTCTAAGTCATTAGCTGCAGTTATCCTCCGATTCCGAGAGGCAAATCAGGTATTCCAGGAGTAAATGCTCTACACAGTATTGGCGAGAAACACTTCAACTCACTGTATGAATATTAAAGTACAAAGTCAAATCTCTGGAGAACGTTACCAATTGGTATAACGTCATAGCATTAGCGGATACCTTACCTTCCAGGACCTTAACCCCATGTATCGTGGGTATAACTTCGGGTTCAGAGTAACAAACTAGTAGACATTTTAATGACGGACACCTTAATTTCATGTATGAATTAGAAGGTCGAACGTTATACCGTTCGAAGACGTTACCAACATCATTGAGAGTCGCATAGCTATGGCAATAGCATCACCTATTCTGAGACTTCGATTGTCAAACCAGCTATTGCGGGAGTAAATCCCGTGAATTATATAGGCATTTGACACCATAATTCTCGGTATGGACAATTAAGTAAAAAGTCACACTGTCCGAGATCAATATCAATTAGAATGGAGTCACTCTTTCCACGGATGGCCTTACCATCCGAGAACCCAACCCGCTGTATCGAGA
>NIJG01001211.1:0-23845 GCA_002201625.1 Euglossa dilemma | reverse complement strand
GCTATAAAGTCAAATGTTTCACCAAAGACCATATCCCCTGAACAACTAACCGGCTGTAACGAGAGTATAACTTCGTGTTCAGAGGGGGTTAGTCTCCATTTCTGTGACGTACCGCTTAACTTCATGTATGAATCAGAAGATCGACGGTCAAACCGTTCGAGACCGTTACCACCCTGTTTGAGTGTCGAACGGATAAGTCAATAGCGTCACCGATCCTGCAATACTAAGGGTCAATCCATGTATTCCGGGAGTAAATCTGTTGAACAGTATTGACTTGACACCCAAATTCACGGTATTAATATGAAACCAGACCGTCCAGCCGTTGCAGAACATTACCTATACGTGTAAGGACGAGCATCGTACAGTATGCCTTACCCTCCGAAGAAGTAATCCTCTGTATTGGGAGTTCAACACCGTGTTCAACGGTACGAACTATTATTCATTTTGGTGACGAGCACCATAATTTCATGTACGGCTAAGGAGATCCAGTGTCAACCCGATCGGGAACGTTACCACCCTCTGTGAGGGACGAAAGCCGTAGTCAATACGTCATATATCTTGTGATTCCGAGAGCGTTACCTCCAGGAATAGATCCATTATACAGTATTATCAATAGACACCTTAACTCGCGATTTAAATAACAAAGTACCAAGTCAATCCGTTGCAGGACGTTACCTACTGGCATAGAGTCAAACATTTTTCCGACGGACATGTGATTCCGAAAGTCATATCGGGTATGCCTGGTGTAAATCCGCGGAACAGTTATGGCTCCAGACACCTCAGTTGAGTGATTGAATATTAAAGTAGATCGTGAAACCGCTTGCGAAATTTACCAGTTGTTATGAAATCAAACGTTATAGCGAAGACCTTACCATCCGAGAAACTAACTCGCTGTATCGAGAGTGTAACTTCGTGTACAGAGAAACAGATTATTGTGAATTTTAGTGACAGGCACAATAATTTCATGCACTGTATAGAAGGCCGATGGTCAGTCCGTAAGAGAACGATACCACCTTCTTTGCAAGTCGATGGGTAAAGTCAATAGCTTCACACATACTATGATTCCGAGATGCAAACCAGGTAATCCGGAACTGAATCCACGGTACAGTATTTGCGATGTACACCCAACTTCCGAGTATAGCTATAAAAGTGCCGTGTCAAACCTTTGTCGAACGTTACCTGTTGGTATAGCGTCAAACATCTTACCGAAGACCTTACCCTCCGGTAACCTAAGCTGCTGTATCGATACTCCAAATTCGTGTTCAGGGAAAGAACTTATTGTTCCATGTAGTGACGAGCATCTTCATTTCGTGTTTGAATAAGCAAATCGATAGGCATACTGTACCAGAACGGTACTACTTTCTCTGTGATTTGCACAGCTCAGTCATTAGCATCAGCTATCCTGTGATTCTGAGATACTAACCGGGTATTCCGGGAGTGAATCCGCTGTTCAGTATCGGCAATGGACACGTTAATTCTAGTTATGAATATTAAAGAAGGGAGTCAAACCGTTGGAGAACACTACTAATTGGTATAAATCTTTTCTTTTTACCGAATACATCACCATCCTAGAATATATGACGCCGTTGCGTGTTCCACGCATAGTGCTGACGGAAACAAGTTAATAGACATTTTCGCAGACCGGCACCTTATACTCATGAAGGAATAGAATAATCGGGAATCAAATCGTTCGAGAAAGTTTCCACCTTAGTTGGGAGTGGAACGGCTAATTCAATAGCTTCACCTATCCTGTGATTCCGACAGTAAAATCAGGTATTTCGGTAGCAAATGCGCTGAACAGTATTGCCAATAGGCACATTAATTTACGGTTTGAATATTAAACTAGAAAGTCAGTCCTTTGTAGAACATAACCAATTTTTATATAGTCATACTATATGCCGAATACTTTACCTTCATAGAACGTATCCCGCTGTATAGAGTATCATGCATAGTGCCCACGGAAACCAATTAGTATATATTTCGGCAGACGCGCAGCTTTGTTTCATGTATGAATAGCAAAGTCAACAGTCAAACCGTTGCAGAACGATTCCATCTTCTTTGAAAGCCCCAGATCTAAGTCAATAGCTTCTCTTATCCTGTGATTGCGTGAGCCAGGTCACGAATTTTAGGTCCAAGTGCGGTGAGCAATATTGCTAATAGATACAGTAATACACGACATAAATATTAAGGAGGGGAGTCCAACCGTCGGAGAACATTACCAATGCGTATAGAGTCATTCCATCCTTGAATACCATACCTTCCGAGGTGCAATCCTGCTGTAACGAGCGTCCGGCTTCTTGTTAGCAGAAATGAATTAGTGAACATTTTAGGCAACGGACACCACATGCTGATGTTGAAATATCAACATCAAGAGTCAAAGCGTTCGAGAACTATACCACCTTCCTTGAGATTCGCTCGACTAAGTCAATAGCTTCACATATCCGGAGATTCCGAAAGTCAAACCCGATATATCGGGAGTAATTGTGCCGTACCGTATTGGCAATAGACACCTTAATTCACGGCTTGAATATTACAGTACAGCGTCACACTGTCTAAGATCGCTACCAATTGGAACAAAAGTCAAATGTTCTATCGAAGATCTTACCTTGCGCGAACCTCACCCGTGTCATCGGGAGCGTAACTTCGAGTTCAGAGAATGAATTTAGTATTCATTTCAGTGAATGGCACCTTAACTTCATGTGTCAATTGGAAAATTGGGCGCCTATCCGTTTGAGAACGTTATTACCTTCTTTGGGGGTCGAACGGCTAAGTCAATAGCTTCAATTATCCAGTGCTTCGGAGAGTAAAACCAGGTATTACTGGAATCAATCCGCTGAAGAGTATTGCCAATAGCTACCTTAGTTCACGGTTTGAATATTAAAATCAGGCCGTCAAGCCATTGTAGGACATTACATATAGGTGTAGCGGCAAAATGCTTGCATAATATCTTACCCTCCGAAAACTACCTCGCTGTATCGGAAGAATAACAACGTGTTCAGAGGTACGATCTAGTATACATTAGAGTGACGTGCACCTTAACTTCATGTATGAATTGGGACATCTAGTGTGAAATCGATCGAGAACGTTAGAGTCTTTTGTGAGAGGCTAGCGGCTAAGTCAATAGTTTCACGTATCTTGCAATTTCAAGATTCTAACCCGGTATTCCGGGAGTAAATCCGCTGTGCAGTATTCTCAATAGATATCATAATTCACGGATTGAATATTAAGGCAGACCGCCATAGCGATTCAGAGAATTGGCAATTTGTATAAGGTCGAACACTAAACTGGTGGCTTCACATTTGACGAAGCTATCCCGCCGTGCCGAGAGTATAACTTCATGTTCAGTGAAAGAAATTAGTTTTCATTTCGGTGACGGGCACATTAACTTCAGAAATTCATTAGAAGATTGTTGGTTAAACCGTTTGAGGACGTTTCCTCTCTCCGTGAGAGTGGCTAAGTCCTATTGCTTCACCTCTCCTGTCATTCCGAGAGTCAAATCAGGTAATCCGGGAGCAAGTCCGCTGAAGAACATTGGCAACTGGCACCATAATTCACGGTATGAATATTAATGCAGAGAGTCAAACGGTCGGAAAGCCTTACCAGTGCACATGAAGTCATTGCATTTACCAAACACCATACCTTCTGTGAACCTAACCTGTAGCGAGTATCCGGCATAATGTGCACAGAAACAAATTACTAGAAATTTTAGCGAAGGAACACCACATGCTTGTGTATAAATATCAACATCGACGGGCAAACCGTTCGGGAACGTTACCACTTTCTGTTAGAGACGAGCGGGTAAATCAATCGCTTCACCTTTCCTGTGATTCGTAGAGGCATAACAAGGTATTCCGGGAGAAAGGCCGCTAAAGAATTTGGCAAACGACACCTCAATTCGCGGTTTGAATATTACAGTAAAGCGTGAAACCGTTTGAGAGCGTTAGCAATATGCATAAGGTCAAACGTTTTACCGATGGCCCTACCTTCCGCGAACTCCACCGATTTCACAGAGAGTATATCTTCATGCTCAAAATATGAAATTAGTAAACATTTTGGTGACAGGTATCTTAATTTCATTCTGAACAAGGACACATAGTGCCAAACCTTTCGAAAAAGTTAGCACCTCCTTTGAGATTCGAACGGCTAACTCCATAGCTTCAACATTCCTGTGATTCCGAAAGTCAAACGGTATACTCCGGGTGCAAATGTGCTGATCATTATTGCCATTCGACACCTTATGCCACGGAATGAGTAATAAAATAGAGCGTCATACCTTGAGAGAGCAATTCCAGTTGCTATAAATTCAAACCGATTTCCGAATTCCGTACCGTTCCAGAAGCTAACCCTCCGTTTCGGGGGTATAGCTACGAGCTTAGGGAAACACAACTGCATACAATATATGGACATCTCATTAAATTCATGTATGAATTAGAAGATTGTGCGTCAAACCGTTCGAGAACGTTGCCACCTTCTGCGAGAGTCCAGCAGCTACGTCAGAAGTTTCACCTATCCTGCCTTTCCGAGAGACAATCCAGTTATTCCGGGAGTTAATCCGCTGAACATTTATGGCAACAGACACCTTAATTCACGCTTTGAATATTAAAGTTCAGCGTCAAACAGCTTGTGATCGTCATCAATTGTTATAAAGCCAAACGTTTTGCAGAATGCCATACCGTCCGTGTAGCTAACCCGCCGTATCTAGAGTATGTCTACCTTTTTAGAGAAACACAATAGTATACATTTTGGTGACGAGGAATTTAATTTCAAGCATGAATTAAATGATCGAGAGTCAAATCACTCGAGAGCGTTACCACATCGAGTGTCGAACGGCTAAGTCGATAGCTTCACATATCCTGTGATTCCGAGAGTCAAACCAGGTATACCTGGAGCGAATCCCCTGAACAGTGTTGGCAGTGGACACATTAATATATGGATTGAATATGAAAGTAGAGCGTGACGCTGTTTGTGGGCGTTACCAATCGGTATAACGTCAAACGTTTTACTGAAGACTTTGCCCTCCGAAGATCCAACCCGCTGTGTCTAGAGTGTAACATGGTAACCAGAGGGACGAATTAGTACACATTATAGTGTCGGGCACCTTAACTTGCTGTGTGAATTAGAAGTTCGAGTGTCAGACAGTTCGACATCTTTACCATCTTATGTGATATACAAACAGCTAAGGAAGTAGCTTCACCTACCCTGTAATTCCGAGAGCCACACTAGGTATACCAAGTACATCCGCTGTACAGTAGTAGCAATGGATACCGTAATTCGCAGTTTGTATATTAAAGTAGGACGTCAGACTCTTTGAGAACGTTACCAATTGATATAACGTCATACTCTTTACCGGATACCTTACCTTCCGAGAACATTATCCACTGTACCCTGGGTATAACATCGAGCTAAGAGAAACAAATTTGTTGACATTTTAACTCACGCACAGTTTAACTTGATGTATGAATTAGTGGATCGATGGTCAAACCATTCCCGAACGATACCACCAACCTTGAGCTTTGGACGCTTAGTAAATAGCTTAACTTATTATGTGATACCGAAAGTCAAACCAAGTATTGTCGGAGTAAATTCGCTGAATAGTATTGGCAATTGACACCTTAATTCACGGTTTGAATATGACTGTAGAACGTCAAGCGGTTTGAGAGCGTTACCAATTGATACAAAGTCAAACCTTCAACGCTAGGCCTTACCGTCTGAGAAGCTAACCCGCCGTATCGGGAGTGTAGCTACGTGTTTAGGGATACACATTAGCAAACATTTTAGTGACGGCGACCATAATTTCATTGTGAATAAGAAGATCGACGGTCGAACCGTTCCAGAATGTTACAGCCTTCTGTGAGAGACGAACGGGTAAGTGTATAGCTTCACATGCACCGAGATTCCGAAAGTCAATCCAGGAATTCCGGGAGTAAATCCGCTGTGCAGTATTGTCAATAGACACCTTAAATCGCGGTATGAATATTGAAGGAGACAGTCAACACGTTACAGAACGTGAACAATTTGTAAATAATCCTTTTTCTTTCCGACGGCCTCACCTTCCGAGAAGCCTCGCCAGCTGTATCAAGAGTATAACATTGTGTCCAGAGAAGCAAATGAGTAAAGATTTTAGTGACGTTCTCCTTTTCATCATGTATGAATTAGAAGGTCGAGTGTCAAACGGATTGAGGGAGCTACCTCCTTCTATGAGCGTCGAACGGCTACGCCAATAGCTTCATCTACTATGTGATTCCGAAGGACAAACCAGGTATTCCGGGAGGAAATTCCCTGAACAGCTTTGGCAATTCACACCTCAATTCGCGGTTTGTATATTACAAATGAGCTTCAATCCGTTTATGATCGGTATCAATTGTCGCAATGTCAAACTTTTTACCGAAGCATCTACCATCCGCGAACATCACCCACTTCATCGTGAGTATAACTTCGTGCTTAGAGGATAATTTAGTATACAATTTAGTGACGGCACCGTACATTAATGCATGAATTAGGTGATCGGTGGTCGAAACGTTCGAGATCGTATCCACTTCCTGATAGACACAAACGGCTAAGTCAATAGTTTCACCCATCCAGTGATACGGAGAGTCAAGCCACGTATTGCTGGAGTAAATCCGCTGAAGAGTACTGCCATCAGACACATTAATTCACGGTTTCAATATTAATCTCACACGTGAAATGACTGTAGAACTTGACCTATTCGTGTAGTGTAAATCTTTTTACCGAAAGCCTATCCTGCCGGGAACATAACCCGCTGTATCGAGTGTCTAGCATAATGATTACGGAAACAAATTAGTCGCCATTTGAGCAGACGGAAACCCTATATCCAAGTACGAATAGCAAATCCGACAGTCAAGCCGTTCGGGAACGAACCTTCTTTGAGAATGGAATGGCTAAGTCAATAGCTTTACATATCCTGTGCTTCCCAAAACAATAGCAAGTGTGCCTGGAGTAAATCTGCTGAACATTATTGACAATAGGCACCTTGACACAAGGTTTGAATACAATAGCAGACCGTCAAACCGTTATAGAACATTACCTATTGGCATAGAATCAAACACTTTACTGATAACCCTACCTTCTGCGAAGCTAACCCGCCGAATCGAGAGTATATCTTCGTGTTCAGATGATCAAATTAGTAAACATTTGATTGGCGGGGACCTTAATTTCATTGTGAATAAGAAGAACAAGGGTAACACAGTTCGAGAGAGTTACCACCTTCTTTGAGGGTCCAACGGATAAGTCAATAGCTCCACCTATCCTTTGCCTCCGAGAGTCAAACCAGGTAATCCGAGGTTAAATCTGATGAAAATTATTGGCAATAGATACCATAGTTCTCGGAGTGAATATTAAAGGACAGAGTCAATCGGTTTTAGAACGATGCCGATAGGTATCGCTTCAGACCTTTACCGAAGGCCTTACCTTCCGAAAAGCTAATCCACTCTATCGAAAGTATAACTCCGTGTTCAGAAAAGCAAAATAATATGCACTGTAATCACGCGCTTCGTAATTACATGTACAATTTAAGAAATCGAGGGTCAAAACATCCTAGTTCGTTGCCACACTCTTCGACAATCGAATGGCTAAGTCAGTAGCTTCACCTATCCTGCGATTAGGAGTCAAACCAGATATTCCGGTAGTAAATTCGCTGAAAAGTACTGGCAATAGACACCGTAAATGACGGTTTGAAATTTAAAATAGAGCGTCACCCCGTTTGAGAACGTTACTAGTTGCTTTTAATGTCGAACGGCTTAGACAACAGCTTCATCAATAGTAGTATTTCCGATAGTCAAACCAGGTATTCCGGGAGTAAATTCTCTGTACAGTAATGGGAATAGACACCTCACTTCACGGTTTGGATATTAAAGCAGGCCGTCAAGCCGTTGTAGAACATTAACAATTCGTGTAGTGTTAAACGTTTTACGGAACACCCTACCCCCCGAGAGTATAACGCGACGTATCGAGCGTATAACATGGTGTTCAGTGGAACATACTACTATAAATTTTAGTGACGGGCACCTTTATTTCATATATGAAATAGAAGATCAGTTGTCAAACCGTTTCAGAACGTCGCCACCTTCTTGCAGTGTGGATCGGCTAAATCAATAGCTTGACTATACTGTGATTCCGAGAGTCGAACTGGTTATTGCGGGAGTAAGTCCACTGAATTATACAGGCAATTGACATCTTAATTCATGGCAAGACTACTAAAGCAGGTCGTTTAGCCGTTCAAGAACATTATCTACTCGCATACCGTCAATCCTTTCGGTAAAAGGTTCCTTCCCTTCCGAGATGCTATCCAACCGTATCGACAGTATAACTTCGTATCGAGAGAAACACATAATTATACATTTCAGTGATAGACACCACAGTTTCATGTATGAATTACATATTCGAGAGACAAGTCTTTCGAGAACGTAACAAAATCTATGATATTCGAACAGCTAAGTCAATTGCTTCTCATATCCTGTGTTTCCCACTGATATAACAGGTATTCCTGGGGTAAATCCGCTGAATAGTATTGGCAGTTGACACCTCAATTCGCCGTTTGAATATTAAATATAGAGTGTCAAACCGTTTGAGAGCATTACCAATTGTTATAAAGTCAAAAGTTTTACCGAAGACCTATCCCTCCGGAAAGATGACCCGCTGTATCGAGAGTATAACTTCGTGTTCAGAGGATGCGAATAGAAATCATTTTAGTGACGGGCACCTTAATTTCATTATGAACAAGATGATCGAGTGTCAAACCGTTTGAGAAAGATAGCACCTCCTTTGAGATTCGAACGGCTATCTCAATAGCTTAAGCAATCCTGTGATTCCGAAAGACAGTACATTCCGGGAGTAAATGCGCTGCACATTATTGCCAGCAGACACCTTATATCGCGGAATGAATAATAAAATAGAGCGTCACGCCGTGTGAGAGCAATACCGATGGTTATAAAATCAAGCCTTTCACCGAATTCCTTACCTTTCGAGATGCTAGCCCTCCGTTTCGAGAGTATAGGGAAGCACATTAGTATACAATGTATGGACATCATATTATGTTCATGTACGAATTAGAAGATCGGCGGTCAATCCGATCGAGAGCGTTGCCACCTTCTGTGAGAGCCCAACAGCTGAGGCAATAGCTCCAACTCTCCTGCGATTCCGAGAGACAAACCAGGAATTCTGAGAGTAAATCAGCTAAAGTACTGGCAACGGATAATTTAATTCACTCTTCAAATATTAAACTAGAGCATTTAACTGTTGTAGAACTTTACCTATTGCAATAAAGTGAATAGTTTTACCGTAGACCTTATCCGCCGGAAAACTAACCCGCTGTATCGAGAGTATAATTTCGTGCTCAGAGAAAGAAATTATTATTCATGTCAATGACGGGCACCTTAACTTGATGTATAAATTGGGAGATCGGGTGTCAAACCGATCGAGATCGTTGCCACCATCTGTGAGAGACGACCTTCTAAGTGAATAGCTTCACCTATCCAGTGGTTCGTAGTGTCAAACCAGGTATTCCTGGAGGAAATCCGCAGCGTAGTCTTAGCTACAGACACTTCAATTCACGGTTTGAATATTAAAATTTAGCGTCAAGCCGGTTGTGAACGTTACATTTTGTTATAAAGTCAAACGTCTTATCGAAGGCCGTACCTCCAGCGATCATCACCCGCATCATCGAAAGTGTAACTTCGTATTCAGCGAAAGAAATTTGTATTCAATTCTGCGTCGAGCATCTTATCTTCATATACGGATTACACGATCGAGAGTCAATCCATTTGAGAGTACTACCACCACTTTTGAGAGTCGAACGGCTGTGTCTATAGCTCCAGCTATCCTGTGATCCCGGGGAGCAGACCATGTACTCCGCAAGTAAATACACAGGAATTTATTAGCAATAGACTCCTAAATTCACGGTGGGAATATTATAGCAGACCGTCATGCTGTTTGTGAATTATACATACTGCTATCGAGTAAAACTTTCTACCGAAGGCATTACCTTCCGAGAGGTGTCCAGCTGTTTCGAGATTATATCTGCGCGCTGAGAGAAGCAAAATTGTGCACATTTTAGTGACGGGCACCTTTCCTTCATGCATGAATTAGAAGGTCAGGGGCACACCGTTCTAGAACGATACCACTTTCCATGAGAGTTTAACGGCTAAGTCAATATCTTCCCATACCCTTTGATTCTGAGTGCCAAACCAGATGTACCGAGAGTAAATGCGCTTTAAGGTACTGACAATAGACACCACATTTCACAGTTTTAATATAAAAGCAGGCCGTCTAGCTGTTGTAGAACATTACCTACAGGTATATCGTCAATCAATATTCTCTAACGGTTTGATCATCGATATTCTAATTCACACATGAATTTATGGTGCCGTCACTAAAACGTATACTACTGTGCTTCTCTAAACACGAAGTTGTACTCTCGATACGGCGGGATAGCTTCTAGGGCACTAAGGCTTTCGGTAAAACGTTTGACGTTATAACAACTGGTAACATTCTCTAACTGGTGACGTTCTATTTTAATATTCACTACGCGAATTAAGGTACCTATTGACAACTCTCTTCAGCGGATTTACTATCGGATTATCAGGTTTGACTTCCGGAATCACAGGATTGGTGATAACTAAGGCGTTCGATTCTCACAGAATGTGGCAAAGTTCTCGAACAGTTTGACCCTCCTTCTTATAATTCATGCATGAAGTTATGGTTCTCGTGACAAAATATATACTAGTTCGTACCTCCGAAAAAGGAGGTAATTGTCCCGACACTGCGGGATAGTTTGTCGGAGCGAAAGGCATTGCGCAAGTCGTTTGACCACACACATATATGTAATGACCTACTGCGGCTTGATGGCCGGTTTTAATAATCAAACTCTGAATGAATGTGTTTGTTAGCAAAACTCTTCAGCGGATTTACACCCAGAATACCTGGTTTGTTCCTCGGAATCGCAAGGGTGAGTGAAGCTATTGTCATAACCATTCGTCCCTCAGAGGTGGTGGCAAGTTTCTCAAACAGTTTGACACTTGATCTTTCTATTCATAATGAAATTATGGTCCCAGTTGCTCTCAACGCGAAGTTATAATCTCGATGAAGCGGGTGAGATTCGCGGAAGGTACATCCTACTCTAGAATGTTTGACTTTATAGCAATTGGTAACGTTCTCAAACGGATTGAGGCTCTACTTTAAGATTAAAACCGAGAAATAAGGTGTCCATCGCCAATACTGTTCTGCCGATTTACTCCCGGAATACCTAGTTTCACTCTTGGAATCAGAGTATGGGTGAAGCGATTGACTTAGCTGTTCGTCTCTCGCAGAAGGTGACAACGTTCTGGGGCGGTTTTACCAGCGATCTTCTAAATCGCTCATGAAGTTTAAGTGCCCGTCACTGAAATGAATACTAGTTTCTTTTTGTGAAGACGAACTTATACTCTCGAAACGCCGAGTTTGCTTCTCCGAGGGTTAGGCCATCGGTAAAGTGTTTGACTTCATACCAATTGGCAACGCTTCAAAACGCTTTCCCGCTCAACTCTAAGATTGAAACCGTGAATTAATGTCACAATTGCCAATAATTTTCAGCGGACATTCTGCCGGAATACATGGTGTGAATCTCAGAACCACTGGATAGGCGATGCATTTGACTTAGTTGTTCGAATATCATAGAAAGTGGTAACGGACTCGAACTTATTTATCCTCGACCCTCTTATTGATACATGAAATTAAAGTGTGCGTGTGTTAAAATGTATGCAAACTTGTTCCTCTGAGCACGAAGTTATACACACGATACAGCGGGTTATGTTCTCGGAAGGTAAAGTATCCAGTAAGGAGTATGACCTCATAGCAATAGGTAACGTTCACAAACGGATCGACGCTCTACCTTAATATACAATCTGCGAATTGAGGTATCCATTGCCGTTACTGTACAGCGGATTTACTCCTGATACACCTGGAGTGACTCTCGGAATCACTGGGCAGGTGAAGCTATTTCCATAGATGTACGATACTGAATGAAGGTGGTAAAGATCTGGAACGGTTAACGTCTGGATCATCCCATTCATATACAAAAGTAAGGTGTGCTTCTGCTATAATGTCTACTAATTTGATTCCTTGAATAATAACCAAGGCACTCGACATAGCGGATTATGTTCTCGGAAGTAAAGGTATTCGGTAAAGAGAATGATATAATACGAATTGGTAATGTTCGCCGACGGTTCAACTCTCCTCTTTAATATTCAGACCGTGAATTAAAGAGTCTATTACCAATACTGTTCAGCGGTCTTACTCCCGGAATTCCTCACTTGATGCTCGGAATTAGAGGATACATAAAGCTATTGACTTAGCGCTTCGAACTTCAAAGGGGTCAGTAACGTTCTCGAAAGCTTTGACCCCCGATCTTACAATTCATACATGGAGTTAATGTGACGTCACTAAATTTTATACCCACATGTTTCCCTAAACACGTAGCTATACCCTCGATACGGCGGGTTACCTTCTCGGAAGGTAAGGCACTCGGTAATATGTTTGACTTTATAGTAATTAGTTACGCTTCCACACGATTTGACGCTATATTTTAATATTCATTCCGCGAATTTATGTACCTATTGGCAATGCTCTTCAGCGAATTTACTCTCGGATTACCTGGTTAGACACTCGGAATCATAGGGTTGCTGGAGCTATTGACTTATCCGCTCGCCTCACAAAGGTGGTGGAAACGTTCTCGAACGGTTTGACCATCGATCGTCTCATTCCCTTGAAGTTAACGTGCCGACACCGATAACATTACTAATTTCATTCTCTGATCAGACTGTTATACTCTCGATACAGCGGATTAGCTTCTCGGAAGGTGAGGCCTTTGGTAAAATTATGGACACTATACCAATAAGTAACATTCTACAACGGTTAGACTGTGTACGATAATATTTATATCGAGAACTAGGGAATCTACTGCCAATATTGTACTGCGGACTTAATCCAGGAATACCTGGTTTTTCTCTTGGTATCACAGGATAGGTGAAGCCATTGTCTTAGCTATGTGACTCTCAAGAATGGTGGTATCGTTCTCCAACGGATTGTCTCTCGATTTTGCTACTCAAACATGAAAATACGTTGTCCCTCTTCCAAAATGTCTACTGATTTGTTTTGGCGTGTATAGTAAGCAAGACACTGCATACAGCGAGTTTGGTTCACGGAAGGCAATGTATTCAATACAAAGAATGACTTTACACAATTGATAATGCTTTCCAACTGTTTGAATTTCTACATTAATCTTCAGTTCGTGAATTATGGTGTCTCATAAATATACTGTTAAGCGGATTTACTCCTGGAATACCTTGTTTGACTCCCGGAATCACGGGGTAAATGAAGCTGGTGTCTTAGCTGTGCGGCTGTCAAAGGGGGTGGCAACTTTCTTGTACGATTAGACCGTCGATCTTCTTATCCATAATGAAATTAAGGTACCCGTCACTAAAATGTTTACTACTTTGCTTCATTCAACACGAAGATGTACTCTCGAAGTTACAGATCAGCTTCTCCGAAGGTAAGACTATCTACAAATTGTTTAACCCTATACCGACAGTTAACGTTCCGCAATGGCTTGACGGTCTGCTTTAATATTCAAACCGTGAAATCAGGTTTCTAATGTCAATACTGTTCCGCGCATTTACTCCCGGAATATCTGGTTTGACTCTTGGAATCACAGAATACGTGATGGTATTGCCTCAGCTACGCTACTCTCCAAAAAGTGTTAACGCTATGGAATGAATTAACTCTCGATCTTCTTATTCACAAGTGAAATTAAGGTACTTGTCACTAAAACGTAAACTACTTTGCTTCTCTGATCACGAAATTATACTCTCGATACTTGGCGCTAGTCCTTCGGATGGTAAGGCCATGGGAATGAAGTTTAACTCTATACCAATGGGTAACGTTCTCAGATGAATCGACTCTCTAATTTAGTATACAAATCGTGAATTAATGTTTCTATTGCCAAATACTCTCCAGCGGATAAACTCCCGGAATACCTTGTTTGACACTCCGAATCACAGGATAGGTGAAGCTATTGACTTAGCCGTTCATCTCTCACAGAACGTGAGAACACTGTTCGACAGACTTTGGCCCGGAATACGTGGCATGACCTTCGGAATCTCAGAATAAGTGATGCTATTCACATTTCTGAGCGACTCACAAAGAAGGTTGTACCATTCTCAAACAGTTTGTCCCTCGTAATTCTAATTCATACTTTGAAACTATGGTGCCCGACTCTAAAATGCACACTAATCCGTGTCTCTGAACACGATGTCCGACCATCGATATAGCGAGCGCGTTCGATTCGCGGAAGGTAAGATATCCGGTGAAAAGTTTGACATTTTACAAATCGGTAATGTTCTGCAATGATTTCTCTGTATATTTTAATATTTATGTCGTGGAATATGGTGACTGTTGCCAATAATGAACAGCGGATTTAATACTGGAATACCAGGCTTGGCTCTCGGACTCACAGGATAGATGAAGCTAATGAATTATCTGTGCGAAGCTGACAGAAGGTAGTACCGTTCTGGAACAGTATGCCTATCGATCTCCTTATTCATACGTGAAATGGACGTCACAATGATTTAGATTAGTTTGTTTCCCTTTACACGATGTTGTACCCTTGATGCAGCGGGTTAGTTGTACCCTCGTATGGCAAGATCTTCGAAACAACATTTTACTTTATACAAACTGGTAACGTTCGCAAGCGGTTTCGCACTCTACTTTAATAATCAATCCGTCAATTAAGATTTCGAGAGCCAAAACTTTTCCGCGGATTTATACCCGGCATTCCTGGTTTGTCTATCGGAGTCACATGATAGATAAGGCTATTGACTTGGCCGTTCGACTCTCAAGGCAGGTGGTACCGTTCTCGAACTGTCTGACTTTCGATTTTGCTATTCATATATGGAAATAAGGTGTGCGTCTGCTAAAGTGCCTAATAATTTGTATCCGAGTACACTACGCAAGACCCTGGCGACAGCGGGTGATGTTTTTCGAGTGTAACGCCTTCGGTAAAAGGTTTGACTCCATACCAATAGGTAACATCCTACAACGGATTGACTAGATACTTTGTTATTTGAACGGTGACTTAAGGTGCCTATGGCTAATACTGAATAATGGATTTACTCGCGGATTAACTGGNACCCGGCATACCTGGTTTGTCTATCGGAATCACATGATAGGTAAGGCTATTGAGTAAGCAGTTCGACTCTCAAGGATGGTGGTTACATTCTCGAACGGTTTGACACTGGATCTTCTTAGACGTACAAGAAATTATGGTGCCCATCACAGTAATGAAGAATAATTTCCTTCTCGGAGCACGAAGTTATACCCTCAAAACGGCGGAATCACAGGTGTAGTTGGAGCTAGTGACTTATATGTTCGACTCTCAAACGGGGTGGTAACGTTCTCGTACGGTTTGCACAACGACCATCTAATTCATAAATGAAGTTAAGGTGCCAGTCACTGAAATGACTACTATTTTCATTCACTTATCGCGGTGTTATACTTTAGTTATGGCGGGTTATCTTCCCCGAAGGTAGGGCTATCGATAAAATGCTTGACACTAGACTAATAGGTACCATTCTACAAGGGTTTGACGGTCCGCTTTAATATTCAAACCATGAATTAAGGTGCCTATAGCCATTACTGCTTAGCGGATTTACTCTTGGTATACACGATTTGATTCTCCGTATCACAAGGTACGTGCCGCTATGGACGTAGCCATTCCACTCCCAAAGAAGGTAGTATCGTTCTCTAAAAGTCTGACACTGGATCTTCTATTTCATACATGAAAGTAAGGTGCCCGGCACTAAGAATTACAATAATTTGCTTCTCAGAACACGAGGTCGTACACTCGATACTGCGCGTTAGTTTCTCGTAAGCTAATGCCATCCGTAAAGAGTTCTTATGTGGTCGAATATCATAGACGGTGGTAATGGTCTGGAACAATTTCACCCTCGATCTTCGAATTACTACATGACGTTAAGGGGCTCATCGCTGAAATGGAGACTAATTTCCTTCTCTGAATACGAAGCTTTACTCTCGAAGCGGCCTGTTGGATTTTCCGGAGGTAAAGCCATCGGTAAAGTGCTTGACTTTATACCAATTCGTCTCGCTCTCAATCGGTTTGTTGCTCGACTGTAACATTCAAACCGAGAAATATGTTGTGTATTGCAACGGCTCTTGAGCGGACTTACTCCCAGAATACCTGGCTTTACTCTCCGAATCACAGGATAGGTGAAGCTATTGACTTAGCCGTTCGTCTCCCACAGAAGGTGATAACGTTCTCGAGCAACTTGACCCACGATCTTCTAATTCATGCATGAATTTAAGGCGCCGTCACTAAATTGTATACAAATATGTTTCCCTAATCACGCAGCTATACTCTCCATACGGCGGGTTAGCTTCTCTGACGTTAAGGCCATCGGTAAAGTGTTTGACATTATACCTATTGGCATTGCTCTCAAACGGTTTAACGCTTTACTTTTTTATTCAAACCGTGAATTAAGGTATCTACTGGCAATACTGTTCAGCGGACTTACTCGAGTAATATCTGGTTTGATTCCCCGAACCACTGGATAGATGAAGCTATTGACTTGGCCGTTCGTTTCTCACAGAATGTGTCAATGATCTCCAACGGTGTAACTATCGACCTTCTAGTTCATATGTGAAGCTATCGTGCCCGTCACTGTAATGAGGACTAATTTCTTTCTCGGAGCACGAAGTTATACTCTCGGTACAGCGGGTTAGCGTCTCCGAAGGTTGGGCAATCGGTAAAATGTTTGACTCCATTCCAATGGGTAATGCTCTCCGACGGATTGACCTTCTACTTTAATATTCATACCCTGAATGAAGGTGTCTATTGCCAATACTGAACATCGGATTCTCTCCCGGAATAACTGATTGGGCTATCTGAATCAAAGGATAGTTGAATCAATTGATTTGTCCTTCCGATTCCCAAAGATGGTGGGTACGTTCTCGTAGCTACTGACTCCCAATTATTTTATTCATACAGGAAACATGGTTGCCCGTCACTAAAATGTATACTAATTTTCGCTCTGAACACGAAGATATAATCTCGATATAGCGGGTTAGCAAGTCGGAAGGTGAGGCCTTCGCTATAGAGTTTGAATCTATATCAATACGTAACGTCCTACAAAGGTTTGATTCTGGACTTTAATATTTATACGATGAAATAGGGTGTACGATGCCAATACGGTACACCGGATTTTCACCCGGATTTCTCGCTTTGACGATCGGAATCACAGGGTAGGTAGAGCTATATACTTAGCCGTTCGACTCCCAAAGAAGGTGGGAGCTTTCTCGAACGGTTTGACTCCCTACTGTTCTATTTATACATGAAAATGAGGTGCCGTCTGCCAAAGTATCTACTAGTTTGTTTCCGTGAGAACTAAGCAAGACACTTGCTGCAGCGGGTTAGGTTCATGGATGGTAAGGTATCCGGTAAAATCTTTGACTTCGTACCATCTAGATATATTCTCCAACGGTTTGACTACTTACTTTAACCATTTGCGCTGGGATTTAATTTAGAAATGGGTATCGTACTGCTCGGAATTTATTTCTGTCGATGAGAGCAGGGATACATAACACGCAAGATTAGGATGTCTAAACCAGATATAGTAATTTCTATGTGAACTTTAGATATACCTTCATTCAATACACCCATCTAGTGATATGTTTTTGTATAAAAATTATGTTTTACAATTCTCCATCGTGTGATATTTTTCAAAATACCCTCCAATTTGTAGGCCAGGTTTTCGAGTGCATGTATCGCAGAAATAATTAGTTTGGTGCCATCCACCCTTAATCTTTCTGTTTGAACATACAGTACAATGTATACTTTTTACATTTTCCCAATGCCGCAATATATGCAGATTTCCATTCAGTCTTTCATCATTATCAGAGGTCGATGGTCTTCCTGGTTTTGAGAATGCTCCGTCACGCAAGTCACCTACCAGTTGTGCCACGAATTTTCGGACGAACATAAACTGTGCCATAGGTTTTCTGCTCCCCCTTCCAGCTGACGCATTATATAAAATATAACTATTTATTGCAGAAATCTCTAATCCCGGGAAAAAATGTTTTCGACACCACATGCATGATTTTCTCATAAAAGAGTACGAAGTTGCTAATTGGTCAGCCATATCCACACCTCCCGTGTTCATATTATAATTTATAGCAACGTTTGGTTTGATAATGTCGACGGTGCCAGTTTCTTTCTTCCTTCTTTCTATAATTGTCGTACCCGATGTGTCGTAACTGCTTAATATGGTGACTATTCTTTTATCTCTCTACGCCAGTAGTAGAATATCGCCTGATCGGTAGGTAGCGACAGTATTATTTTTTGTTAAATCTGGTGTTTTAATCGCAGCTAGTAAATATTTCCTGTTTGTCTTAATTTTGCCAGTTGAATAACAGTTAGTTTTAGTAGTTCCTGCGCTAATGGGATCCCCGTAGGAAATCTGTCTGTAAAAATGTGGTATCCCTTTGCCTCGGGATTTGCGGTCAACAGCGTGTGATAAAGTTGTAAGACAATTCTTGAACTGACAATAAGGTCTGAACGGATGAGAATTTCTGTAGTAACGCTTCCATAGTAGGGAAGCATAGCATATATTTATCCTGTACGGGAATCTGATAATACATATATCCGGATTCCCCATTTGGAGGGCTTTTTAGGATTATATGTAATGCAGCTATTTTTGCCCTTGAATTTCAGAACAGAGTCATCGATGGATATTTCTCTATCCGGTGTAAAATACGCTCGGAACTTGTCACCAATCTAATCCAGAAAGTTGCTAACTTTGGAACTGTCGTTGATACATTTCAATGTGTGGAAACATTTTCATTTAGAAGTTACACACAAAATGTTTGCAAAAATCTTCCCCCCGAAACGTATCTCTAAAAGATGGCATGTTTCCAATACAATCCTTAGTCCAATAATATTGCATGTTAAGAACTGGTATAGTACCCATGTTCAGGATTACACCAAAAAAAGCTGTTAACTCCTCCTTCGTCACATCGATCCACTTATTCCAAGTTGATCGGGTTGATAAGCTCTGCTCATCTATTTTATTTTGGGCATATTTATTTGTCTCTAGTACAATTTTTTCAAGCAGTGTGTCTGTGAAGAAGTGTCTAAAGAAGTCGATAGGTTCCGTGCAATTCAAGGGTACATTCCGTCCAGCAGTCCTCGAATCCGTCGAAAAATTAGTTCTTGATAGTGGCTGATCTATATACGTAACGTCTCCCCAAGTAGTAAATTCGTTTATATTACTATTCTCATTTTCATCATTTTCTTCTGTTTCACTGTCGCTGGATATTGTTAACTGTCTTACATGTCCCTTCACGGGAACGATGTTACCATCAGAGTCACTGCAATAGTTATCTCTTTCTCTATTTGAATCAGTATTCGGGAGGCCAAAACAAAAGTCTTCATCGCTGTCGTCAGTTTCACCGAACACTCTTTGCGGTTACTATCTTTTTGCCATTTTGGGGAATAATTTTGGAATATTTACGAAGACGGAATGTCTAATTACTGATAAATACAATTTATAAAATGTTCTTTGGAATTCTGGGAGGTATTTCCGAACGTTGTGGACATCATTAGATCCAAAAGAGGACTGAATCGCCGCTGCGTCTTGCGTGGCGCGTGCTGCGTGAAAACATTTGTTTAGATTGGGTTTCGTTATCTCCAGTCGATGGAGCCCTGTATTAGTTTGTGAATAGTTTCCATAGGCATTGCGGATCTTATTGGAAAAGTAAAATCTGATACATGAATGCATACAGTATACGATTCGTATAGTTCCTTGCTGTAGAGGCTGACAGCAGACATACGAGCGGAACGGTAAAAAGGCTTTGGTGGCTGAGAGTGGACATACGAGGGCAAAGGGTTAATATTCGTAGCTTAAATTAAGGTGCCTATTGCCTATACTGGACAGAGAATTCACTCCCGGAATACCTGGTTCGAAGCTCGGAATCACAGGCTAGGTGAAGCTATTGATTTAGTTGTGCGAATCTAACAGAAAGTTGTAACGTTCTTGAATAGAATGCATATCGATCTTCCTATTCACACACGAAAAGAAGGAGCTCCTCACGAAACAGAATAATAGGATGTTTGCCTGTACACGAATTTAGGCAATCGATACTGCTGGTTAGGTTACCGGAAGGTAAGGTCTTCGGTAAAAGTATGACTATATGCCAATATGCAACGTTCGACAGAGATTTGACAATCCACGTTAATATTAGTACAGTGAAGTAACGCGAACATTGGTAATACTGCAGTGAAAATTCACTCCCGGAGTATGCGGTCTGACTCTCGGAACGGCAGGATATGTGTATCTATTGATTACGCAGTTGGACTATAAAAGACGGTGGTAACGTTCTCGCAACTTTTGTCCCGCGATCGTCCTATTCATACATGCAAATGAAGAGTCCGTGTGCCAAAATGTCTACTAATTTGTTCCGGTGAATAATAACGAAGCCAATCGCTACACCCGGATGAGATCTCGGAAGGTATGGCCTGCGATAAAAAGTTTGACTCAATGCCAATTCGTTATGTCGACAAGGGATTCACTCCATACTTTAATATTCATACCTGGAGGTAGGGCGTGTAACGGCAATATTTTACAGCGGATTTACTCCCTGGATACCTGCATTGACGCTGTCGATCGCGGAATACGTTAAAATATACACTTACCCGATCGCCTCTTTCAGAAGGCGGTAACGTTCACGAGCGGTTTGACACTCGATCTTCGAATTCATACATGAAATAATGGTGCCCGTCAGTTAAACTTATACTAATTTGTTTCACTGAACACGAAGTTATACTCTCTAATCGGCGGGTTAGCTTCTCCAAACGTAAGGCTACTGGTAATGTGTTTGAATCTATACAAATAGGTATCGTTCTAGAACGGTTTGACGGTTTGCTTTAATATTCAGACCGACAATTGAGGCGTCTATTGCCTATACTATTCAGCGTATCTTCTCCAGGAATAGCTGGATTGACTGTCGAAATAACAGGATCGGTGAAGGTACTGACTTAGCCGTTTGATTCTGGAAGGAGGATGCATCCGTCCCGAACAGTTTGACTCAGATATTCATGTTCATACATGAAATTAAGGTGCCCGTCAGCGAAATGAATACTATCATGTTACCCTCAACACGAAGCAAGACACTCCCTGCTGCCAGTTATATTCTTGAAAGGTAAGGTATTTCGTAAAATGAATGACTATTTACCAACCTGTAATGGTCACTGACTTTTGACTACCTACCGTAGTATTCATACCATGGGTGAAGATGTCTATTGGCAATACTGTTAGGCGGATTTATTCCTGGAATACCTCGTTTGACTCTAGGAATCACTTTCAGGTATGAATTAGAATATCGATGGTCAAAGCGCTGGAGAGCATTACCACTTTCTCTGACAGTTGCACAGCTACGCCAATAGCTTCACCTATCCTGGGATTCCCAGATTAAAACCAAACACTCCAGGATTCAATCCGCTGAAAAGTATTGGCAATATACATATTAATTCACGGTTCAAACACTAAAGTCGTACGTCAAATCTTTGAAGAACGTAACCCATTCGCATGGCGTCAAACTTTTTACCGAAGGCCCTACCCTCCGCGAACATGCCCATGGTATAGAGAATATTACCTCGAGATCAGCGTGATCAGTCTCCCGGAATCAGAGGATACGTGAATCTAATGACTAAGCTGTGCGTCTCTCAATGACAGTTATAACGTTCTGGAACAGTTTGCCTCTACGTCTTCTAATCCAAACATGGAATTGAGGTACCCGTCGTTATATGTAAAGTAATGTCCTTCCCTGAGCACGAGGTTATACTCTAGATTCGGCGAGTTAGGCTCACAGTAGGTTAGGCTTTCTGTAAAAATTTGACTCTAGAACATTAGGGAAAGTGCTACAATGGTTTGTCGCCCTACCTTAATATTCATACTGTGAATTAAAAGTCCGTGGTCAGTAGTGTACAGCGTATTGAATCCCGGAACACCGTGTCTAACCTTCGGATTCACAGGATAAGGGTATCTAATTATTTAGAGCTTTAGCTATAGAAGTAGGTGGAAGCGATATGGAACGGTTTGACGCTCGCTCTTCTAACTCGTGAATGAAATTAAGGCGTTCATCCCTAAAATATAAACTAATTTGTTTCCTTGAGCACGAAATTATGATCTCTATTCAGCGCGTTACGATCTCGGATGGTAAGGCATTCGGTAAAAAGAGTGACGCTATACAAATTGATAATGATCTCCGACAGTTTGACTCGCTACTTTAATGTTCATACCGTGAATTATGGCGTCAATTGCCTATGTAATTCAGGGGATTTACTCCCGTCATGACTTGGTTGCATCTCGGAATCACTGGATATGTGAAGCTATTGCTTTAGCGGTGCGACTCCCAATTAAGCTGGTAATGTTGTCGAACGGTGTAACTTTCGATCTTCTTATTCGTACATGAAGTTGCGTACGACAGATCGGGGCGGCGTACTGCATGTTCTCGATTATATTATTAATCACGATTTTGAACCGTATTCATCTTTTCATTCTTTTTCTATTTATTTATACATTCTGTAATTTACAGTCATGAATGTTGCGGTTTTTTTTCGATATTTCAGTTTTTAGTTGAAGAAGTTGAATTTCATAGAAAAATTGTCTTTGGAGCCAGTTGAGTGTACGTTTATGGCAATATCTTCTCAAATTGTTCGTTACTTTATATGATTGCCTCTATATGTACTTGCGTTGTCAGGGCTACAAGGCTGGAGTGGACTTGTAGTTGCGTACGGTACATCGGAGCAACGCTAATTGATGGTCTACGTTAATTTCTTTAACTTTCAACTTCTACCATTTGCATTTCCTCCCAGGTTTCTATATATTTCTACATGCTGTAATTTATCGCTGTGATTTCTTCGATTCTTTTCTCAATTTTTATTAACTAATATTGAGAATTCGATTTTCTATTAAGAGCGCTTTTGGCATTAGTTGAGTCTATGTTTATGACCATATATTGAAATGTTTGTTGCTACATTATATGATTGTTTCTATACGTACCTATGCTCTCGGAATGACACGACTGGAGCAGAATTGTAGTTCGTTACGACATATCGGATTGCCGCGATTCGGTACTTCACCGTGTCCGTATCAGCGCACTGGTGTGACACGACCCGAGTGGACTTGTAGTTGCATACGGTACATCGGAACGACACTACTGGATGGTTTCCTATAATATCCATAATCTGGACGTTGCACCGTACGTAATTCTATCCCAGATTTCAATTCCTTTCTACATCCTGTAATTTATTGTTTCGATATTTGCGATTTTTCTCAAAATTTCCAATTTGTGTTCTAAAAAATTGTGTCCCTTAGTATAATTGTCGATGGAATTAGTTGAGTGTATGATTATGACATTATTNAATTCTATCCCAGATTTCAATTCCTTTCTACATCCTGTAATTTATTGTTTCGATATTTGCGATTTTTCTCAAAATTTCCAATTTGTGTTCTAAAAAATTGTGTCCCTTAGTATAATTGTCGATGGAATTAGTTGAGTGTATGATTATGACATTATTCTGGTAAACTTATTGTTGCTTTATATGACTGCCTGCATGCGAAACCACGTTTCCGGAGCGACAGGGCTGGAGTGGTGTGGTAGTTGCGTACGTCAGATCGGAACCACATTACTGAATTGTCGTCGGTAATGTCATCAGCCTTGATTTCGTACCGTATGCATTTTTTTCTAGATGTCAATTTATTTATACTTACTGGTATTCAAT
>NIJG01001210.1:21293-34845 GCA_002201625.1 Euglossa dilemma | reverse complement strand
TGGCTCGCGGAATATTTCGCGCTTTGATGCAAATGGGTTAAATACAAGCCACGATTAGTTGCAGCTGGTCACAGCAAAATTAAGCAAAAGGATTATGAAGAATTATGTGCATTGAGGCATGTCGATTACTGGCTATGTCCGTAAAGTTACAGTGGGATTTTAGGTTTTTTAATGTAAAAACCGCGTTTTTACATGGAGATTTAAAAGAAACTGTCTACCTTGCCTTGGCTCCAGAGTTTGAAAAAGAGTATGGTGAAGAGAATCTGCTTAGATTGAAAAGAAGCATATATAGGCTTCCTCAATCAGGTAGGAATTGGTACACAAAACTGAAAAACACGTTGATAACGATAGGTTTTTCGTCACTGACATCACACAATTGTATTTTATTTTAAAACGAGAAGGAAACTTTATTGCAATAGCGGCTTATGTTGAGGATCTTACGGTAGTGTAAAGTAATGTAAAGATGTGTGAAATATTTTTGACACAACTCGGAAAAACTCTAGAATTAGTCGAAACAAACACCAACACTTTTCTTAATATAAAAATAGAGCGATTTGAATTAAGGATTGGTTTGTCACAGAGGAAGTATATTGAAAAGTTTATTGTGTAAATATTCTATGAATGATTGTAATGCTGTAAGCACGCTGATATCATCAGTGAAGGATAAACCATTCGAGAAAACCAATGAAATAACCGAAAAAGAAAGATATCAAAAACTTATAAGTGAACTATTGGGCTGTTCGGAAAGTCATTTCGTTTCTTTTGATGAAAATGAAACACGGTTTTTTAAAAGTGTATAAACATTTTATTAAATTATACATTCTCCATTTTGCTCCAATACCTTTTGCTATCTTTCAGGCAGGAGATTGATTCAACGCTCATAAAACTTTTGATCTTGTTGGCAAAAAAATGGTCCAAGTGATATTTGACGTCCTGATTTGAAATGAAAGTCTTCCCGTCCAAAAAATTTTGCAGAGACCGGAACAAGTAATAGTCTGAAGGTGCCAAATTTGGAAAATATGCTGGGAGCGGTAGTACATCCCATTCAAGCTGTAAAAGTTTTGGGCATGTTATCAAACTTGTATGAGGTCTCGCATTATCGTGGTGGAACACTATACCTTTTCTATTGATCAATTCTGGCCTTTTCTGTTTGAGTGAATCATTCAATTTGTTCAGTTGATCACAGTACACTTCAGAATTAATCGTGGTATTGTCCGGTAGAAGCTCAAAAAAATGATCCCCTTGAAGTCCCACCAAACAGATAGCATAATCTTCTTTTGGTGAACATCAGCCTTCAAAGTAGTTTGAGCTGGTTCATCTTATTTACTCCATAATCTCATGCGCTTAACATTTTTGTAAACAATCCATTTCTCGTCGCCAGTAATGATTCGCTTCAAAAAATGGATCACTTTCTTGACTTTTGAGAAGTAAATCACAGTCGTTAATGCGACGAAGCAAATTTCGTTCTATAAGAACACGTGGAACTCATATGTCAAGTTTTGAAATTAAGCCAAAACGTTTCACGTGATCATGAACAGTCGAATTCGACAAATTTAAACTCTCAGCAATCTCACGAATTGTTATTCGGCGGTTTGCATCTATCAATGCCTTTATTTTGTCTTCAGCGGCTTTGTTGCCTCACGATCGAAGTCTCGTAATTCCGACGGTTTGTAAGCCGTCTCGCGACTGGGACACGTGTTGCCCTTCAAATTAATCTTGGGCAACTGTTTCAATTTGCCTATATTCGATGATAATCTTCGTGGTTATCTTTATAGACGTAAGCACGTTAGGAGGAAACTAACTTCCACCTTGACTCTTCGACGTTTCGAAGGTTAATAATTTTTCCCTATCGGTTCAAAAGAAGCATCTTTTACTCTTCGACGTTTCGAAGATTTTGATCTGTACTTTTCAACGTTTCGAAGTGATGTCTCGTTCTCTCGTCGTTTTGAAGATTTTTCTTTTCTTTTCGACGTTTCGAAGTGTTGTCTCGTTCTCTCGTCGTTTTNACTATCATATAAATGATACTTTTAATACTTGATTTATTAACTTCATTAACTTCGATTATTATATTTAAGATTGCACTTTAATTGTATACAATATCATATCAGCACGGTGGTCAGATCGAGAATAATGAACAAAAAGAAATAAAACGGTACGCAACAGACATGTTGGCATACCACATGACCAGATCGTACGAATACATAATGAATTTAACAGATGTCACGATTAATGTAGTATTGTCATACATCCCAACTGAATCATCTTTTAACTTGCTATATCGTACTTGCTTTTATTTCGATCGGAAAATTATTGCGAATATATTGCACACATTTCTCCGAAAGAAAATTTGAAATACTATAAAATACATTTTTTTTGCGCGAGATTATATTGGATTGTATATTGTACATGGAATACAATATATGATGGATAGCACATTGTATATGGAATACAATATATGATGGGTAACACATTGCATATGGAACATAACATATGATGCATAGCACATTGTGTATGGAATGTAACATATACTGCATTACATATGGTATATGGAATATAATATATGGTGTATAACACGTGGTGTATGTGATGTAACATATAACATATAGTATATGGTGTATGGTGACAGCACGTGGTATATGGTATATGGTATATTGGGTTGTTCGGAAAGTCATTTCGTTTTTTTTTTTTTATGAAAATAAAACACGATTTTTTTAGAGTGACGTTTCACGTGATCATAAACGGTCGAATTCGACAAATTTAAACTCTCAGCAATCTCACCAGTTGTTATTCGGCGGTTTGCATCTATCAATGCCTTTATTTTGTCTTCAGCGGCTTTGTTGCCTCTCGTCGTTTTGAAGATTTTTCTTTTCTTTTCGACGTTTCGAAGTGTTGTCTCGTTCTCTCGTCGTTTTGAAGATTTTTCTCTACTTTTCGACGTTTCGAAGTGTTGTCTCATTTTCTTCGACGTTTCGAAGATTCGTCTCTTCCCTATCGGTTCGAAGTAAGCTCTTATTCTTTCTTCACGATTTTCTAAGATGCGTCTTGAAAAACCGTGTCTGATGGAAGACCGCACCGGTGTCTTCTAGCTGGTTTAGTTCCGCGACGGAACATGCTCTTCCCGTTAAGCGCTTCGGACGCTCAAAACCTTCCTCTTCGCATCGGTTACAAGCTCGCGTCAGCTAGTGGAAGATGGGCTCACGTTTCGGACTGAGGTGCACCTTTTCGACTCGGCCAAGGTGCCACTGGAGCGGTGATGGATGGTCATCTTTTAGGACGACTAGAGATCCTCCCTGATCTCGTGGAATCCCTTCGTCCATTTTTGGCGTAAATTCAGCTAGTGAGGGTACTCCTTGTACCACCTGGACCAGAAGTCCTGTTTGACCTTCTGGATATGCTGCCACTTCGAGAGCCAATTGATTGGTGTGGTGCTGAAATCTGCCTCCGGTAGGCTCGACAGCGAATTATCAATCAGGAAGTGGGCAAGGGTTAGGGCAGAAGGATTATTCGGGTCGAATGAAAGTGGCATAAAGGGCCACGAAGATTGCTTTAATATCGATGATCGCGTTGAATTGTTCGAACGTAACAATTCCTCACCGACGACGCGCTCGACGAAATGCTTAATGGTCTTTATATTCCTTCAGACGGTAGTATACTCTTGTTTCAGCTCCGAATCGCGACTGAACTTCTTTTCGATCACCAATAACCGTCTGAGAGCCTGAGACCGTGATTCTACGAGTTCTTCCTTGCGTTGGTTGAACGGTATCACGACGGTATAGCGTCCAATTTCGTCTCGACTAACGCTATCCTGGAAGTACTGTTCGTATTCCTGTTCTTCCGTGGTCACATGTTGTTTTTGGGGACCTACCTCAACGGCCCAAAATTTGTCGAGATCGAAAGTTGGTTGAGAAATGAAGGTCTTGTGTCACGTCTATGACTTAGATGCTGTCGCACTTCCTCCGATGACCCATCCGAATTGCGTCTTTTGCAGGATGAAAAATAAATACGTTTCTTGCTCTTCCTAACAGGATTGATGTCAGAGTCATCGGTGTGACTCGAATAACTTACATTTTCGTTTACGCTTGTAATTTTAATTTTTTGGCTCATTATACCACCTTAGGTATAAAATAAATTAATTATAAAAGTTACTCAATAAACCTCACATAACACTACACATACCTTCTGCTTTATTTCGTCTAATAGTTTCTAGAAAGACACGGTTATTAGCAATGATGATCGCACTTTTATAACACTACGTCTAATCCTTTTGCCAGTTGCAAAAAGAATGTTGGTATAAAAGAAACTAACACGAGAAGCGCGGCTCACTTGTTTACCGCATTGAACATAACAAGCGCGATCGCGCTCCTTGGCGTTTTTCGATCATGTTTTGTAAAAACTCTCTGGTACGCAAATGGTTAAGCATGTAGATTGCCCTGTCCATTACAGTGTCATAGTTGTGTGTTGTTTTTTTTTATGAATATCGGCCTTCGAAGTGGTTTGAGGTGATTCATCTTTTTTACTCCATGATCTCTTGCGCTTAACATTTTTGTAAACAACCCATTTCTCGTCGCCAGTAATGATTCGCTTCAGAAATTTATTGACTTTTGAGAAGTAAATCACAGTCGTTAATGCGACGAAACAAATTTCGTTCTGTAAGAACACGTGGAACCCACATGTCAAGTTTTGAAATTAAGCCAAGACGTTTCACGTGATTATGAACAGTCGAATTCGATAAATTTAACCTCTCAGCAATCTCACGAGTTGTTATTCAGCGGTTTGCATCTATCAATGCCTTTATTTTGTCTTCATCGACTTCAACGGTCCTTCCAGAACCTGTTACATCTTCAACATCGAAATAGTCGGAACGAAACTTTGCAAAAATTTTGGTATTGTCGTTCGGTCAATATATCTTCTCCATACACATCACATAATTTTCGCCTTGCTTGAACTGCATTTTTACTTTTCGATAGTAAAATTGGTAAAATATGTCGAAAATGCTGCTTTCGATTTTCCATCTTTGATAGGGTACCGAACAAAAACTATTGCAAAGAATCAAACAAAATTTTTAACAAACAAGCCTTACTATATCAACTGTCAAAATATATTAGGTTGGAGAAAAAGAAATCTATTATTTTTGCGTGAACTTCAAAACTTAATTTAACATGTTTCGAATTGTCCGATTTGAGTCAAATAAGCACCGTTTTGTTTTATAATTTGTTGCCATTTTAAAGGTATATTCATAATGCCTCTCTCATAGAAGTCTTGATCCTTATTGGCGAAAAACTCTAGTAATCGATTTTCACAATCTTCTCTTGATACCAATTTCTTATCACTCAGGAAGTTTTGCAGTGCGAGAAAAAGATGGTAATTGCCTGGTGTCTGGTACGGACTATATGGTGGATGTATTAAAACTTCCCCTCCCGGAGTTTTTGGCGAATGACTACAGACGTGTGTGGCCTAGCGTTGTTCTTATAAAACACAACATCTCTCCTGTTGGCTAATTCTAGTCGTTTCTGGTCAATCGCTAGCTTCAAACGGTCCAGTTGTTGACAGTAGAGATCCGAATTTAGTATTTGTTCATATGGTAGCAATTCATAATAAATGATTCCTTTCCAGTCCCACCAAATGCACAGCAGAACCTTCCTGACCGTTAGTACTGGTTTGGCTACCGTTTGAGCTGCTTCACAGCGCTTTGACCACGATCGTTTTCGCACAATATTGTCGTATGTGACCTATTTCTCATCCCCAGTCACCTCCGTTTAAGAAATGGGTCGATTTCATTTCGTTTGGCTAAGGCTTCGCAGATGGAAATTCGATCCATCATGTTTTGTGGTGTTAATTAGTGTGGCACCCAAACATCGATCTTCTTTTTGAATCCAGCTTTGTGCAAATGGTTTAACACGTTTCCGCCGTCATGTACCATAAATGGTACACTGAGGTCTGTCCCATCGGACGACATGTACCATTTATGATACATACACAATTGTCCTATCGGGCGGCATGAACCATTTATGGTACATACTTAATTGTCTCATCAGGCGGCATGTACCATTAATGGTACATACGCAATTGTCCCATCGGGCGGCATGTACCATTAATGGTACAATGAAAGAAATCAATTTTGTGTCTATTTTTTGCTAACAAAAAGAAAAAAAGTTTGGAAATGAACTTAATTAAAACTATTTAAACGGCTTAAACATAAATATATATATTAGTTGGTGTAGTTCATTACATTGAAAAAAAAATTATTTATTTTCATGAGCCTTATTGAAACAAGGTAAGCACAAAGGTAGTTGATCTCCACAAGCACCACAAAATGTTGTCACTCTTTTAGCTTTTTTTGCAGCTATAGACGAACCCTTTTCCTCAGATAATTTTTTATAACATTGCCTACAACGTTTGCGGGTGTTTACTGCTAGGCCTACAAATTTTTCCATAACATGTTTCTTTTCCGTGATTATTTGTGTTTGCGGAATTTCTTCATCTTCTAATAATTTATTAATAATTGATTCCCTGAATTTTAATATACTCATGTTTCGAGTACCCCACTGCTTATGTATGTAATAGGCATTTACAACCGCCGTAGCGCATATTAGTTGAATAACAATTTTTCTGTACCATTTTATAGTTTTCATTAGACTACTATAATATGATGACATTTGATCAGATAAATCGACTCCTTTCTACGCATCATTATAGTCAAACACAAGATCAGGTTTGTATCTTGTAGATCTTCCTTCAGTGAACTCGCAATTATGATTTGAACAACTTGTGATCATAGAAACTGTTCTTTTATCAGTCCATTGGACGAATTTTATGCCAGAAGAATTTTCTGAACTTCTAATTTCGCCACGTTTTTGTTTTTTGTTTTTGTTGAGTGGTAAAAATTTCCTATTTAGTTGAATTGTACCACAAAAATACGTCCCTTTTTGCAATAATGATTGAGCCAGAGGTATACTGGAGTAGAAACTATCTGTATATAGAACGCGTTGTTCAAATAACAAGCCATTCATCAATTTTAAGACAACATCATAATCATGTCCATATGTTGAAGAGTTCATTGTTTTTCCCGCATAAATATCTAAATCGTAGGTATAACCGTTTGGTAAACATAATTTGTATACTTTGATTCCATATTTATGTCGTTTCCCTTTCATATATTGGCGGAAACGTAGACGTCCACGCCATGGAATCATAGTTTCGTCTATAACGACTGTTTTTCCAGGTTTTAGCACATTCTTAAAAGTAGTAACAATTTCTAGCACGATTTTGTTAATTTTATTCAAGGGGTCCTCGGTACTACAGGTGGTATTATCGCTGAAACGGAGGCATTTCAAAATAGCTAAAAAACGGTCGCGTTTCATAATACTTTTTATGCGTTCCTTTCCATACATATTATTTTCCGACCGGTATAATCTAATGTCTGGCATCTGTACTATGCCCATAATTAACAGTATAGCAAAGAAAGCTTTCAACTCACTAACTGTAACCGATTCCCAGGATAGCTGATGTTTTCTTCTGTTTGCGCTGAAGCCACATTGTATTGAATATTTATTTGTTTCTTCAATAATAAGTTGAAGAATATTATCGTTTAGAAATAATTTGTAGAGTTCAAAAGGGTCATCGCTATCAATATTTCGTATTATAAGTTCCGCCTCTTGCATATGATTATCTTGTGTAACGGTGCGTTCTATTTCTCCTCTATGAAGTGGCCTCCATTCTTCACCCTGACTTTGTATATTCATGTTTAAATGTAAATTACTGTCGTTACATGAAAAATCGACAGGATTAGCTTGCAGTTCTAACGTATCTTCATCTGAAGTGTAAATGATAGGTTGACTCCATTTCCTTCTATAAAAAATGTCTGAAGATTCATTTGATGAATCATTCATTTCTGAACCCATAGTTGATATTCTAATTGGTGGTAATAAAAATAGCAAATAATAAAAATAAAAGTTTATAATAACTTATATAGTACTTTCATAAAAATCTCACAATAAAGAGCACAATAACTATAAGTTCTCGTTATCAAAAATCAAATAAAGATATAAAATATTAGCGCGATTACTTTCAAATTGCATGTAGCAGGTTTCATCAGTGACTTTGTTCTGAACGCAATCGCATATCGCTCATTGTGAGGAAGTCACAACAGCGCAGCGTCGCCTGATGAAACAAAGTAGGATTTACAGCGCCGTCAGATGAAACAAAGTAGGATATACAGCACCGTCAGATGGCGAGAACTATAAATTAGGACGCCGGCGGGAACGTGTTAAAACTGTTTTATGGTCGATCTTTAGCTCCTGGGCGATGCTACGAGTACTAAAATGCCAGTCAACTTCGATTATTTCTGTGATTTTATCGACATTTTCGACGATTGTCTATGCGAGGTGCATCTTTAACATAAAAAATACCTGAACGGAATCGACGAAACCAATATTGCATGTAACAATTGCACGAAACCAATATTGCACGTAACAATTGCACGAAACCAATATTGCACGTAACAATTGCACGAAACCAATATTGTTACAGTATCGGTACCATAAACACCATTCACAATTTCAGCTACCTGGCTTGCATTTTCGCCTTTATCAAAGAAAAACTGTAAAATATACCGAATTTTCTCTTAGTTGACTTCCATTTTTAACACCCTGTAACTCACAACTGAATGGACCAAACAAAAAAGCAAAAGAATTCTTTTAGCGTGAAATGTCACCTTGACAACGAGTATAAATCGATCTTATTTGATCGATACTTTACGAAATATCGATCACTACAGCTCTCTACCAAAAGAATAATGGATTTCTTTTTCCCAATCTAATATAATAATTATGTTTAATGTGAAGTTGGCTGTGAAAAAATACAATTAGGTCTTCTGTTGCGAAAAACGAAATTATTTTCCGAACAACCCAATATTATACATCTCGAATAGAACTAGGCCGGACATTTCATTTGTGACATATTTAAAATATAACTACTGTCTTGAAGAACGTCATTTATTACTTGCGAAAAGGGTATTAAGGTAGGATCGAACGAGAAAATACTCTTTTACAGTTCTGATCGAGATAAAATAACAGCACACGCGGACACGAGCTAGTGATTCTTTAATAGCATGGCGTAATAACAAACAGAAAATTGTAGGTCTTTCAACATGAGTAGTGGATCTATTTGCATGCTCCGATGTCGTTAAAGACCGAATTGCAACCTTGTATCGGAAATGAATATAAACGTATCCTTGGGTGATCCTAAAATTTTGTACTGCGACAATAAGGCAACCATTGATTGGTTAAGAAATACTCGATCATCAAACAAAACGAGACATGTTAATTTAAGATTTTACTTCATACGAGACAAAATCGAAAAAGAAAAACTTGATGGTTGCCACATTGAAACACGTTATATGATAGCTGATTTTCTTACAAAAGCCGTGACTCGGGAAAAATTAATGTGGTCACTAAATAAGATTAGATTATTAAATATAACTGATATATAAATAATTGTTAGGAGTTTCTTTTGCGTTATTCGTAAGGTGGAGTGTAGGCTGTAACGCGTGAGCAATGAAAAAACCAAAAGTATCGTTGAGTGGACATGTAAGGGAATCGTTCTTCGTAACACGGCGCGTAATGGTCTAATCTTATATTTTGTACCGTTTTAACACTTTATGTACCGGCTAAATTTTCGCTATTTATTGTGTTGTGCTTATTCCTTTTGTTTCAAAGGAATATAATTTTATTGATATTTATACTTTATTTTGCATTTATTTTATATAATAAAGGACCTTGTGAACTAACATTCATAAAATAAATTCAAGGTAATAGTAATTCAATATTTTAATAATTCTCTAGAGTGTGGTATCTCTCATAACAGTTACCCTTATGTAACAGAATATTACAAAATTTACATATGAAACATGTTCGACTTTTTATCTTTTTCGATGCACATACTCTACATTGTTTTTAGGGTTTTTTGCTTTTACCACTTGCCGCTATTCTTATAAGTTTATGCTTCTTTATGCATGATAATCTTGCTGACTGATCTGATCTTTGTGCTTCTCTTGTATTTGATTTGCTGGTTGAGGCTGCTGTGTCGTCACTTTGAGAATCTGTTGATGATAAATCGGATATCCACGAAATTGCCACTTTGTGTAAGAATATCTTATACATCATTTTCTTTCCGTTCAATGATGTGTACGTTTTAAATGAATTAAAAAGCGCACAATTGATTAAAAACATCACAACTCGTTTGATCCACTTCTTAGTTTTTTTTTTAAAATTGAGTAGTACGACAGATATTGATCTGTGCGATCTACTCCCTTCATATACTTGTTGTAATGAATTATCGAAACAGGCTTTCGAATTGGTATATGTGATCTTCGATTTACACATCCGGATTGCATCATTCGCGCCGAATGTATCGTCAATATCATGTTTACATTTTGTTTACCGTTATTCCATATTTCTAACAGAAATGTAGTAGTCTACGAAATGTAGCTTGACCATTTGAAAGGGTTACATTTTGAAGACATTGAGGAAGACCTCTATTTTTCCGAAAAGTCCCACATATCCGTACTTTATTTTGCAGGAGAACTTCAGCCATATGGACACTGTTATAATAATTGTCCTGATAAATGTGATGCCAAATATTTTTATAAGGTTCAATAACTTCTAGAATAGTGTCTTTCAATTTCATTCCTTGGCAAGCATACACTTCAAAATTACAAATGTAAGTACTTTACAATTTTCGCAGGATTGTAGGTTCTGAATGATAGTCTTCACCGCCACGGAATAACACATTCATCTAATGATAATTATTGACAAGGTTTATATACATCAATAAATCTCTTCTTTAAATAATTTATAACTGGCTGAACTTTTATAAGTCGGTTTGAATTTGTGAGTATATCTTCATTATTACAAAAGTGCCAGCTCTGCAGTATCTGCATAAATCTTCCTCTGGTCATAACTTTCGCAAAAAACGGAGTTTCGATGCTTAGTTCAGTTGACCAGTAATCGTGAAGTCTCTTTTTCCACTTGTCCCATTAGAACAATTAGCCCTAAAAATTGTTTCATTTCTGGCAACGTAATATTCTCCCATTTCTTCGTCCTTGAGATATTTTTATATTTATGAATTACTTGATAGTGATATCTATTCGTTTCTTGTACCAAATATTCCAAAAAGTCATCTCCAATAAATAAATTTACAATGTCCATTCCACTTTCTTCAGATTTTGGTAGAATTTTTATACCTGGGTTACCTTTGAAAGGTTCCAAAATAATTGATTTGTCATTTGTTGACCATGTGTCGATGTTTGCTTCAGCGATGTCATCATTATCACTTTCTGAATCGGTATATTGCAGTGGCAATACTTTCCGCGGCTTTCGAGTGTTTATAGAATAACTGCTATCACCATCACTGTCACTTTCTGAAGGATAGCTATAGTCTGACAAACTATCTAAGCAAAACCCTTCATCTGCACGGTCTTTATCCATTACGGTAACGGTAAAAAAATATTATAATTGATAAAGATATGGAGAGGTTAGTATACAGCTACTGCGAAAACAGTAAATCCACTGTGCGGCAATAAATGACGTTGACGCTGCGTAATTGTTGTCAAAAAGAAGAACAACTCACTGTACGAACGCCGTCGATAACTAAAAGCCGATTAATAGGCTAGCAGTCGATAAAGTATTAATATTAATAAATATATTCTCTGTTTGTCCTTATTACTGAATTCATACGTGTTTGTTTATTTAATCCAACAGTAATGTTATTAATCTCTTCAGAATATATCCTTATAAAGATTGTAACGGTTCAACAGGTATTGATGTAGATGTGTATGTGTGTATATTTGGTTTGTCTCTTGAAATGTTTTCAGTTCCTTTACAGATATTGTAGAGAGTAGACATGTTAGAGTAGTGTACCGAGGTAAGATCGTTTCGAGTTAACATATATAGTTTGGTTTCGTTGTTTTCTATTTTTGGTTTATGTTTAAAATACATCTGTGAGTAGAGAAAATTTATTAAATATATCGAGTAAACTTAAAATTGTTACATTTCACGAGTTATTGCAAATAGGACAGTAAAGCATTATTAACACTAGAATTAGCAATCTTTAATATGTTCCTAAATACGATATAGATTATTGATGATGATTAAAAAAGTACCGTGAAAATACAAGAGCGTATGTAATTAGGTTCGCATTTGAATAAAAGTCGATATTAATTTTGCCAGAAGCAACTACATACTTTGAACAATCGCAGAAATAAAAAATCTAAACCAAGTTATTTTGATCTCTTTGGTAGACCTAGTGTTGACTGTATTGTAATTCGATATTAGGTTTTACGAGACAAAAATAATTGTTTTCATTTTCAGCAATCACTTTTACTTTACTTTTGGAATTTATACGTTACTGAACCTGTTATTGTTCTAAACACTCGCATCGTGATCTACATATAATGATCGGTCTACAAATACGCATATATACACAAACGAAGTAAGTACATCTATGGTTGCCATACATTCATTTATATATGTATCTCACCGACACTATATACGTATTATGTTCATATATATATCTGAATAATTTATAGTTATTATTAACAAACTAGAAACGATTAATACTTTATTGCAGATAATAATATTACATTTCACCAAAGTAGTTTATTCCTTTAATATATCTATTTATCTAATATAATAAATATATTATAAGAAATGTACGTTATAAATTACGTTCATATTTTGAAATATGTCAGTGTTTTCTTTTTGGCAAGGAGTGAATACCAGAAATATGATCTGTTGAATATAAAAATTATCAAATTTATTACAAAAAAATGCTGACACGTGCGTTTGCGTGTATTACTAAAAATCCTTCCTTAAAATGTGATATTACAGCTTATATTAATAAAAAAGTAAATCATGTTTGCAATAATAAGTACAATTGTTTGTTTTATATTTAAATATTAACAGAATCAAATCTGTTGTTATCATCAGTGCCTTTCAAACTTATATACTTCTAACCTTTCACTTTTTAAATTTATTTACAGCCGATTCTTACCGTTTGTCTTATTTTCTTCGACAATCAACTTCGAACAAGGGGTCAGAACGTATACTTGTGTTTATTTGTCCAATTACGTATAAAAACGTAAGTACAAATTCTATAAGAAACTAGCTATAAATAGCTTACTATTTGTCGTTTTTTAGGTTTATTATTTGTAGGTTTAGTACGGTTTGAAGAAATACTCGATATTGCTTTATTCTGTTGTTCGTTTCTCTTTTGTACATTTGGTTCTGGTTGTGGCGCGAGATAGCGAATAATGAAAAGTTTTAAGAATAAGAAAAGTTATTTTTTGAAATTAGAATCCTTGGTAGCTGTCAGATATGAATCGTCGGCGTCGAGCGTAACAAATGATCAATTGAGAGCGTATGATACTCTATTAATTAGTCCTCTTCGTAATTGTAAATTTTTATCTGTTATATGATTTGTTGTTTTTTCCTTTACGGATAAATTAGATAATTAGTCTTTTTATTGACAGTGTGTGATAAGAATAGCTTTTCAA